>PVLD010008369.1:63595-84612 GCA_004027595.1 Dinomys branickii
TGCTCTTGCAGGCCCCCGCCCTTGCCCTTCCTGATCCTACCCAACCCTTTCACCTATTCACTTCAGAATCTCATGGAACAGCCTTAGGAGTCCTAGGTCAATATAAGGGCCCAGATTTTGCCCCCATAGCATATCTGTCCAAACAGCTGGACCTAACAACACGAGGGTGGTTTCCTTGCCTTAGAGCTCTGGCAGCTGCTGCCATCCTGACGCAGGAAGCCCAAAAACTAACACTCCAGGGGCAGATTACAGTTTATTCCCCCCACCGTCTCATGAACCTTCTCTCACACCAAGCTCTACATCTTCTAGCTCCCTCTCACCTCCAACTCTTTCACCTCACTTTCATCGAAAACCCTCAGGTCTCACTAAAGCTCTGTGGGACCCTTAACCCAGCATCTCTCCTTCCTCTTTCAAATGCACAGCCCACACACTCCTGCTCTGAATCTTTAACTGACCTCCTCCCTACTGCCACCTCAGTATATACCCAACCCTTATCCCAAGCTCAGCACACCTGGTTCATAGATGGGAGCTCCTCCTCTGGTCCAGATGGGCCTTGAGCAGGATATGCTATAGTCTCCCTGACCCAAGCCATTGAGGCAAGTCCCCTCCCCCCTGGCACTTCATCACAAAAGGCAGAACTCATAGCCCTCACCCGTGCCCTGACAAGTGCCAAGGGAACCACTGTAAACATTTACACGGACTCTAAATATGCCTATCACATAGTCCATCACCACGCTGCCATCTGGGCAGAACATGGTTTCATAACCACAAAAGGCTCTTCCATTCAAAATGGTAAGCTGATTCTCCAACTCCTCTCAGCCACCACCCTCCCGACCAAGGTTGCCATCATCCACTGCCGTGACCATCAACAGGTCACTGACAATGTTGCAGAGGGCAACAATCGTGCAGATAAAGCAGCTAAACTGGCGGCCCTTCAGCCATGGCCACCCCCCAGTTCCTCTCTTAGCATCCAGGCCTTAGTCGCCCCCCCTTTATATCCCACTGGGTTCACCTACTCAGACACACAGCTCAAACAACTGTCCCAAAAAGGTGCTTCCCCTGGCCCAGAGGGCTGGCTCCTCTTGGAAGGGAAATACTGTCTCCCAGATGACCATGCCCGACAGTTCCTTAGTCAACTACACAACTTTTTACACATAGGCTGGAGACCGCTAAAAAGACTCCTAGATCCCATCATTTTCTATCCTGGCCTAACTACCCTACTGCAGGACACCTCCTCATGATGCACAGTATTCTCCAAAACAAACCCACAAGGCTCTCTTCGACCTCCCCTCACTTTTTCCCCACACCAGTTTAGGGGAACATTACCAGGAGAGGACTGGCAAATTGACTTTACCCACATTCCTAGGCACAAAAAGCTCCAACACATCCTCATTTGGGTGGACACATTCACAAGATGGATAGAAGCCTTCCCTACCTCACACAAAACAGCAGATACTGTCACACAGACCCTCCTCACAGAAATCATCCCCTGTTTCGGCCTACCCCGCTCAATTCAGTCAGATAATGGACCAGGATTCATCTCCAAAGTCACCCAACAGGTTTCACAGGCCCTCAACATCCACTGGGACCTGCATACTCCCTACCACCCTCAGTCTTCAGGTAAGGTAGAAAAGGCTAATCATCTCAAGGTACATCTCTCTAAGCTCTCAATAGAGACTCAGCAGTCGTGGTCATCCCTCCTGCCTATGGCTCTGACCCAGCTTCATGCTGCCCCTCACCAACCCTCTGGCCTCAGCCCCTTTGAACTCATGTATGGATGGCCTTTTCTCCTCCAGCTTCCTCCTGCTGCTCTAAGCCCTCTCGTTAATTACTTGCCTCTTCTCTCCTTGACCCCAAACCTCCTCCGATCCTATGCAGACTAATGTTCACCAAAACCTGACAAAAACTCAGCCCTTTTGCAGGTTCAGCCCGGTGATCAGGTGTTCCTCAAAGACCTTACACCCTCCACCACTGGACCCCGCTGGACCGGACCACACACCGTGATTCTGAGTACGCTGACCTCGGCCAAGCTGCTCGATAGGCCAACGTGGGTACACTTGTCACACCTCAAGCGCACCCCCCCCAGCACTAAATGGGAAGCTCACACTTTATCACCCACCCGTGTTCTCCTTCGGCGGCAGCTTTCCCCTATCCCCGAGCAATAATAGCCCTCATTCTCCTTGCCTTGGGTCTGCTCCCCACCTCCTCCACTTTCCCCCAACCCACATCAATCCACTGGCGTTTCATGGCCACGGCCAGTGGAACACAGCTTAACTTCACAGACTGCCGCCCCAAAGGGTGTCAGTCACGGGTAGTTCTCCATACTGATGCTTGTGCTCAAGGGGCCTGTGGGTCCCTGGACACTGAGCAGGCCTAGTCTACTTAAAACAAATATGTCTGACACACCAGGGAAACAGATACCCCAGCGTGCTCTGGCCTACTGGGATTCTGTATTTCCTGGCTAGCTGTCTCGGGCTATAATGGCCGGAAAATAACTCCTTATCAGGGTAAATGGGAAATCCAAAACAACCCCCCACCTCTGGACTGTGTACACAGGGGACCTGCAATCCCACTCGCATTATCATCAACAACCCCTGGGATGAGGTTTGGGAGGAAGGTTTTACCTTCTACCTTCGCATAGATGTCTATGGCACAGACCCCTGTCTGCTTGTTCATATCTATCGCCAACTATACACCCCCCCAGTTACCCCCCCACAGCTACAAAAAGTCCAAAATCAGCTCAGCTCCTCTCTATCTCGTATCCCCACCCTGACTAACTTTACCAGAATGTCATTACAAATTGTCCACAAAACCCCTTTTAACTTTACAGAATGCTGGGTCTGTGCCTCTTTATTGGATGCCACAGTAGTGACCATCCCTTGGTATCACAATTCCACCACCCAATGTACAAACCAGCTCCCACTTCCTCAAACTCCCCGACTCTATCTCCCTCGTGGGGCTGACCTCCCCTGTTATGGACCAACTCGCTCCCGTAGCTCCCTTCCCTGCAATCGGACTATAGCCCCGCCTCGCGTTTCCGGCTCCAGCTCTCCCCTACATCACCGTCACTTCTTCCTGTGCAAGTCCTCCCTCTACCCCTGTTACCCCCCTAACATGGTCTGTCGTCTTCCAGTTCTTCCTCTCCCCAGTCTACAGATCTACACGGATGGGGAATTCACCGACCAATATCTCTACCCACCTGAGCGCTCCCAACGTAGCGTCTCCATCGGGGTAGTCCTGGGTGCATCTGTCTTGGCGGGAGCTCTGGCAGCCCCCAGCATTGCAAACTGGGTTGCTTCTAAGCTCCCGCCGGTTAACCGACCACCAGATCATCCAAATCAGGTGGCCAACATTCTTTCTTTGATATATTCCCAGTTAGATCCGCTTGCAGGTGTCGTCCTCCAAAACAGACGGGCGCTGGTTCTGCCCACCACCAAAAAAGGAGGAACATGTCTCTTCCTGGGGTAAAAATGCTGTGTCTATGCTGACGAGTCCGGCCTTATCCAAGAAAAAATCCAGCAACTTAAAAACCAAGGCCAGCACCTCCACAGCGAATCCTCTCCCACGTGAAGTATCTGGGCCAGCCTCCTTCCTTGGTTGCTCCCGCTGTTGGGACCCCTTGCAGCCATTTGTGCTCTCTTCCTTGCAGCACCCTGCGTTTTTTCCCTCATTCACAACACAGCCCAAAGATTAACGACTCAAAATTTCAACCTTATGCTTCTTTCAGATTTCCAGTTTCAGCCGGTCCTGACTGACGACCCAGAAACAGATTTAACAATGCCCCTCCTCAGCAAGGAGTAGCCACCGGCAAGACATGTTGCCCCCTCGTCTCCTTTGGCTGCTGCTGACTGACGACCCAGGCAAAATAACTACGCCCCTCCTCAGCAGAAAGTAGCTACTGACAAGACCCGCCCTCCCTATTCCTATTAGATTAAGTCTGGGATGATAAGTCACAAGGCAGCCAGCCTCACCTCCCTTGTGGGAAAACTTTAACCTTCAATATTTCTCTCGTTCCCTTACCTGTTCCACTTCAGTTCCCCTCGGCCACAAAAGCTGCCCCTGCCCTCATTCGCTCTGGCAGTCCACCTACTTGGGTCATTCTGACCTGGGCAACTCCTGCCGTTCAGGCTTCTGGCTTGGACGCCCGCCCGTCCGCTCAGGGCTCGGCCTGTTCTGGCCCAGGGACATCTCCTTACCCCGCCCCATCCCTGCCAGAAAAAAGAGCTTAAAGGCCCACGCTTTCCTCAGCTTGGGGCTACCTTGGTCCACTAGGTAGCCTGCTACTCTGTCCCCCCCGCCCCCAATAAAGACTTCTCTCATGTCAGAAGGTCTGGTCTGGTTCCTTGTAGGGTCTCGATTTCTATCACTGAGTAGTTACAAGTTAGAGGCATAAAAACTACAATAAATATTGTGAAGTTGGAAGAAATTGTTCGAAAGGAAAAAGGAACTAGGGTTGGTGAAAGCAGAAAGGACAGTAGGGGAAGCGGAAAACAATGCAAGTCAGTTTTACTGTTAGTATCTCTTAGGTCCTGAGAAAGGAAAGTTTGCTAATATCGATGGACATTGGTTCTTCCTCCAAACCTAATTCTTTTTTTCAGTGTCTCTTCTCTTTCTTCATTTTGTAGTTGTTGTTCAGGTTGACCTTGCACTTGCTGTGTAACCCAGGCTGGCCCCTGGCCATGAACTCATGATCCTCCTCCACCAGCCTCCCAAATTCTGAGGTTCGAGGCATGCTCCACCATTCCCATTCTTGACGCTAGGAATTCTTTCCCAGGTGAGACAGTTTATTCTTGAGCCCAGAAAGTCTGGGGTTCAAAATTAAGTTGAAAACATATCTTGTTTCCTGTTTGTTTTTAAGGTTCATCTTTCTCTTCTCATGTTGTATCATACATACCTAAAAGAAACTCAGTGATCCTTTCAGTATTTTATTTGGAAAATTCCTTAGCCCTATCCACAGGTTCATTAGAGACATTTTCTGTTTTCTATATTTTCCACCTGAGTTTTGCTACATTTTTCACCTGTCTAACGCAAATCACCTCTTCCCTAACATTTTCCTTGTTGTCCTTTAAGTCATTGCCAACTGTCGCCTTGAGGACCTCCAGTTTCCACCTGCCCAAAGCCAATGCTCCACCGGTCCCCAAGCTGATGCCCTCTATTTTATTTGATTATGGAATCATCCCATTTGCATCAAAAACTTCCCTCTAGATAAATGGCAAGTATTCCAAGAGACAGCACGTGGGAGCTACCACCCTCTTCAAAGCTCAGCCCAGAAGCTACACAGCATCACTCCAACCAAGCACACCCAGGTCCTAGGGGAGGGATGGAAGTAGTACCAAACCCATCAGGGGCATCTCTACCACAGAGAGGGAAATCTGAGAGGGGGATGGGTCTAAATATTAGACTTGAAGTCAACACTGAATTTGAGATGGACGTGGTGATGTTTCAAATAGGTTTTACAATAGGAGTCTCAGTCCCAAAAGATTTATTATGGGCTTCAGGAATGTATCTAGGCTCTGTGAAAGTGGAAAGTATTGCCTTACAGAGTACATGGAGGGAGAATAAGAGAAGACTCGAGATCAGTGCTTGAAAAATTCCAACTCTGAGGTGTCAGAGAGCAGAGCAGCTGGCACAGCAGGTGGAAGAAGGTAGAGAGGTAGGAGCAAACCCAGGCCACTGTGGAGGTCAAGAAGCCAAAGAAGAGAATGAGTTCAGAAAGAAACAGTGCTCAAAAGACACGCTTACTCTTCCCCCAGGCATCCTGGCAGCCCAGCAAAATGGGGCACAGAGTAGAAGAAGTAAAAACAACATACTTCCCTCCTGAGTTAAGATTACTACCAGGGTTTTGGCCAGACACCAAAATCTGGTTTTATAAAAATAAATATTTAGACACTGAATTTCTAGACAATTGTGTGGGTGTCTGTACATGCGCACATGTGTGTGCGTGCATGTATGTGTGTCTGGGGTACAACCAAAAGGTTTGACTGCCATAGCAGCCTTAGGCTATATTGTCATAGCAGTTTTAGAATATGCTCCTAATAAGGACAATATACAGAAGACCAGAAAAGGAGCACACCACCACCTGCAGGCCCGCGAACTGTCCTCATGGATCAGTCAGACACTGTGCCATTCATTCGCTTACTTTTCACAACAAGGACATTTTCCCATTCTTCTGGGAAAATCAGCAACTGGAATATGATACGTCTGCTCACTAACTAGAAATCTGGTAAGAATGCTGTTGACAAATAGAAATTTCCTTTTCAAGCTATATTTGTGGAACTGAGATTTGGAAATGATGATTATCTGCATGGTGTTCCCAGATAAATCCAAAGCAGCTTGCACTTATTGGCAAGGAATGCTTGGTGCGCTTATTTGCCCACCCTTGATGTTGTATTTACTCTCATCCCAGCTCCTGGATCTCTCTTTTGGGGTCCACTGTCCTCTGGGTGTTGAAATTTAGACTCATCTCTTTCCTGGCTCCTTCTGCCCTCTCATGGACATAAATCATTGAATCTAACAGAAGAACAGCTAGAGTCCTCCTCTTCAGGACCTGGAACCCTCTCTAGGGATGACTGTCCTACTAGGGAAGGAAATCTTAAAATATTATTCAAAGTACTATACACATTCTTGGGGGTGATGGGGCTTATGAGGAGATAATTGTAAAACTGTTGCTCTATAGATATTTCCAAATGCATGAAACTCTGGAAGAAATGCAGTCAAATCCTTCGTGTTTAATATAAAAAGCAGCCTAGTGCTTAGTTGGCATATTCACCAGGGCCGTGGGTGGTTGTCTTTGAAATATTCCAGAGAGGATCATGAAGACCTGCCAGCAATTAAATATAAAAATGCAAAGAAATAGGCTAAAGGGAAAATATTCACAGAGAGGTGAAACATAAAAGATTCCAGGAAGGGATTGGAAACCGTACAAGTTTTTTTCCAGAAGATTGATCTGAATTTTGGAAAAGTCTCCTAACTGCCCAGAGGTTATGCAAATCCAAGTTCTGAATGTTTTTGAGGTCTGCCCTATCCATCGTAATATACAATGGAAAGAACTAATTATCTTAGCACTCTAGAGCTGCATTCAACCTTCAGGTTAATATCAGAGTGCAAAGACGGAAGCAGGTGTGCAAGGCAGAAGCAATGCCAGATACGTATTTTGGAGCATTAGAAAATATTCGGTTTGATGAAAGAGTCTTATTCAATAATAATTTTCCATCTCTCAGCCATAGCAATGGGATTAATATATATTGGTCTGTCAGCTTGGTTGCTGTTTTTCATTGTATTTGTTATTTTTCCATTTGGGGCTTAATAAACAGGAAATTGTAGCTTTTTCCAGAGCTCATGTGGATTTTGTAAACCCCAAATGGAAGACACTCAGAAAAACAAATCCAAATAAGGTGCCTCTGCTGGTGTCAGTTGCAACATTTTATTCTCTTTTTAGCAGAGCTGATAATAACCTAAGAATCAATTTGCTGGAACTTGTCTCTTAATTTTTTAGCTAAATAGTTGTGGCTTGGACACACATTTGAAGCAAGTGTTTGTCAGCACTGTGGTTCTGGATACTTTGGAAGCCTGATCAGTTGCTGTGGGCTTGGAAAGTTCCAAAGGCAAGGATGTTAAGTAACTCAGATGGACTCTGCAAAAGTTCCAGCTTTGTGACATCCTCGTATCCTTACCCCAAACCATCCTTCTAGAAGGAGAATAAAGAAACATTAGCTTGGAAATGATCCAGTCAAAATTATGCAGGATCAGGAAAAAAGTAAGTAGAAATTAGTGCAACCACTATGGAAAACAGTGTGAAGTTTCCACAAAAATTAAAAATAAAGTTACGACATGGCCCAGCAAACCTTCATGTGGGAATAAACCTAAAAGAAATGAAGTCACTACCTGATGCCATACTTGTCTTTGCATGGTCACTGCAACATTATGCACAATAGCCAAGAAGTGGAATCAGTGCAAAGATCTATCAGTGGGAGAATGGATAATATGTACATATGGTCATTCACATCACCATGGAGGACGACCTGGAGGTCATTATGTTGACTGAAGTAATACAGGCAGAGACAGACAAATACCGCATGACCTAACTTATTTATGGACACTGAAGAACAGAATCAAATGGTATTTATCAGAAGTTTCGTGGGTTTTGAATGTGGGTTTGGAAGGCTTAGTGGGGTTGGGAGGACATAAAATTCCAGTTAGACAGGAGGAGTAAGTTCAAGAGATGTACTAGAAAACACAGTGACTATGGTTCATAACAAAATATCGTCTACTTGAAATTGGTAAAATCAGAGTTTTAGTGATCTTACCACAAAAAATATGTGGGATAACACCTGTGTAAGTGGCTTGTTTAGTCATTTCACAGTCTATGCATCTATCAGAACATCATGTGCTTCACCCTAAATATTCATACTTTGTATTGATTTACATAATACTAAAAGAAAAAGCACTAGAAGAAATATATTAAAATGTAAATGGTCATCATCTATAAGTAAGGGAACTATGTTTCACTTTTTTTTCTTTTTTTTTGGGGGGGGAACCATCGCTGGACCTTGTATTACATACTGTTGTCTTTGCATTTGTTAACACAAAAACAATAATGGAAATACCAGATTACAGAGAAAATAGTAGCAGGTTACCACTGGATATTGTATTACATAATGTTATCTTCGTCTTTATTACTCAGTTATATAGATGATGGCTCATTCAATTAATCAATTTTCTCCAGTTCACCTCCATTGTTCTACCACACTGTCAGTGGTCTTCCCACTGATAATAACTGCTTTTGGTTTGTTTACTCCCTCATGTTCTTACTTTTGGAAGAGACTTTGCTGCTTCTAAATATGCTGTATAATATGTGGATGTACACAAATTTCTATGGGAAGAGGTGGAGAAGCACCGTTTGGCAAGCCCTCACTGCCATCAGGTGTCCAGTCAGGTAGGCAGAGTTATAGAGCGAACTGCCTGGCTCTGTCAGTGTGTCCATGTCTATAGGCTCAGGGGTCTTCAGGGCCGTGTGGGCAGAGCCCCTGGCATACCCCAGGGGCAGGGCAGAGCACTGGGCACTCCCCTGCGGTGGAGGGGGGAGCCGCTCCTGTGCCAATTGGAGTCTGTGGGACCACCCTGTGGACTCCCGGACTCTGTCCCAACGCTACTCTGCGGGAGGCCCAGTCTATGTCCTCAGGGCTCTCATGCAACCTGAAGGGCGGCCCCTCCACACTCAGGTCTCCAAGCTCCCCACTGAAGTCCCTGGTATCCCCTCATAGGCTACTAGTGTCTTTGGAGACTATCCCCTCCCAGCTAGAGAGGCGGGCCTACACCCTCTTTCCATGTCTTTGCCTTATTTACCACTTGATCTCGCTGGGCATTGGGTGTACTTACGATGCTGGGCACAAGTGGTGTGAGGCCTCCTCCAGCTGTGCTCTCTGTGGTAGTCCACGGGGTGTACTAAGTTTAGTTATTAGTTCTTGGAAAGAACTGGAGGATTTTCTGGGGTCTGCTGTGTAGAGTATGTTGTTGTCTTTCAGGCCCCAGAGCTGCTGCTTTTCATGTAGTTTGATGCTATGTGTTCATACATTTTTCATATGTGCAAGCAGTGTGGAGTGTCTCGGTGCTCATATTAGTAGTTTAGAGTGAATCTCATAGCCGGTTGACTCAGCCGGTTGTTGTCAGGATCACATGGTGACTGCTTGGGCCACCAGGACTCATGGTGCTTGGAGAGGGAGTTCAGGATGTGAGCTGAATCCTGGAAACTCAGCTCCTGCTTCCTGCTTGGTGTTGGAGTGAAAAGGCTGTGGGGCTGTGTAGGCCACCTCTGTCTGCAGCTCACTCTTTCTGTTGTGCTCTAGCTCCCTTTTGTTTTTTGACTGTATCCCTGGGAATTACTGTGGTGCTGGGGTCGCTTCCACTGCTTTCTGCTACTCTGTGCTCGTATTTGTTCACACAGTGGAGGGGTCGGAGCTGGCATAGAGCTGGGTGTGGTGGGCTGCTCACTGGTTGCCTTGACTCTGGCCTGCCTCAGGGCACTGATTAGAAAGATTTCTGCAAAGTGGCGATTCTGCTTCAGTGGCCTTTGTAACCTCCCATCCTCACACTGGACTTGACCGTTCCTTCTGATCGCCACTGATTCCTTTTCGGGCTGTGCTTTCTCCTCTCCGGTTTTGGACTAGCTCTCAGGACTATGCTCTCCCCTGGCCAACTGGGGATGTTTCCATGAACAGGGGCCTCTGAGGCTGAAGCTGCAAGTGCCAGAATGAGGGAGCGGGTTGAGGGTGTGTATGGAGCGGTGGCTCCTTCCTTTTCCACCTCCTCTTCCTCTAACTGTGCCATGGCGGCCCTCTGAGCTTCTTCTCCAGGGGAGGTCTTGTTTGCTCTTTCTGAGAATTTCAATTCCCATTTCAGATCTTTCCTGGGTCCAGGGTACCACAGCACCCATTTCTCTCCTCCTTGTCTTTCTCATGTTTCTATATTTCAGTATCTGGTTGGTGATCCTCCGGGAGGATCTTTCTCTGCTGCTTACCCAGTCACCATCTTACTGGAAGTCTGTATGTTTCACTTTTGATTCTTCTTTCAACATCTCAATTTTAAACATCTTCTACAAAGAGAATGGAATGATGCTTAGTTGACATGAAAATAAAGATGTACTAATTAAATTTTATTTAATCTAACATTGAACAGAATGGCAGGTCCTTTATAAAATGAATGTATTAGTTAATAAGTAGCTAGAATTTACAGATGAAACTTAAAATTCTCTAGCCCTCCTTGAAATATTTCCAATTGAGAGAAAACAGGAAAAGGTGTGGCCCCGTTGACATTCTGGATTTGTGGAGTATGAGCTTTCTCAGTTTTCATATTCCAATAAATATTACTTCAAAAAGTTGAAAACAAGGAGCCCACACAGTGATTTCTTTTCACTCATATGCACTGACGCCAACTAGCCCTAGTATTCACATGCAAGCACTCTTAAGTTTTGTGGAAATTGCCTATGCAGGGTTAGAGATGGAGACAATCTTCAGAGAAGAGCCAGACTTTTCTTCCTGAGGACTCTTCCGACTCCATATCCTGACGAATGAGTGGAGTCTCTAATTGGTGGAGGAGTCAGAGAAGAAGGGAAGCTGTTAAAATCTCTAGCTTGGCAAACAGTATCCATGATTAGTAGCAGAAAGGAGAGAAAAGATAACAACGAATCTTTAACAATTGCAAGCAAAGGCCAAAGAGGCAGATTTTTGAACTTTTTCCCTGCTGCAGAGTTTGGTGTGAGAGAATGTCACTGCCTGTACCCACTGCCACTGCCCCCACAAGTGGCTAATACATAGTAATAAAACTAGTTCCCTCACTTTTGAGCCTTTACGCTGTGCTAGACACCATGGGGGTTGGGGGTTTAGCTTCCCATGGCCATAAAATTAAAAAGTGGTGATGAACTACTTAAAGAAGGAAAAGATTATTTGGGCTCACCAGAAGAGGTTTCAGTCCATCGTTAGCAGTTCATTAAAACCCTTGGTGAGGCAAAAAGTTGTGGCAAAAGGCATGGCAAAAGAACAGGAACGCAGCTCGTTCCAGGGTGGCCAGGAAGCACAGAAGGAAAAGCATGCTCGCAGAACACACAGCCTTCAAAGCCACATCTGCACAAGCCTGCTTCATGTAACTGGGCTCCACTGGTACATTCCCATGCTCCCTCAGGTATAATTCCACCCAATGGATTAATGCTCAGATGAAATTAGAGTCCTCATGGTCCAGTTACCACCCCAAAGCCCCATCTCTGAGCATTGCTGACTTGGGGATCAAGCTTTAAATATATGAGTATTGAGGGACACTTTACATTTAAATCATAATGCTGCACTAGCTCTTCATTTTCCTTACTTCACTTGGTGCTCCCCAGTCTAAGGTGGGCACTATTACCCAACTTTTGCAGGACATGTGAGTGGTGGTAAAGTAACTTCCTCAAGATCTCACTTCTAGTAAATGACAGCACTGGAGTTAGAAGCCAGGTCCATGTGACTTCAAAGCCAGTGCTTTTCAAAGTATGATGCATTGCTTCCGAACATCTGTTTCATATAACATGTGACTCCTTGCAGCTTCGTAGCATCATCACATGAGATTCTCACACCAGTACTGAGATGCAGGCAGAGCACGTGTCACCCTCGAGAGAATCTGTGAACACAAAGAACAGGGAGACTGAGTGCCCCGTGCCAGGCCACAAACTTAGAGAAGAGTGGATTCTGCCTTTGTCTTTTTTCTTTTAGCTCATAACACATTGTCTGCAATTTCTCATTTTATCAGTGAAATGTCTTTGTGTGGCAGAGAAAGCTGTATGCTGTCTACCCATGGAACAGGAAGAATAATGACCTAGACAGAACATAGTTGGGATATCAAACAGAGATGAAAATGCTTCCAGGACATAAGATTAACCTCATTTTTTCTGAAGGGACAAAATATGCAAACTCTGATCAGCATAAGAGGTTAGATGTGCATCTGATTCTGAATGTGGCTTTAGTTAGTTACTTCATCTAAGGATATCTTAAAAATAATCTTGAGCCTGTATTTTAGGAACAACAATGCCCTAGATGCCTGTTTGAACTCCTTCTTAGCTTTAAGTATAACCATCAAGATGATGAAAGTGTTCTTCAGTAATGTAACTGCAACAGATTATTTTTTTGTTTGTACCGAAGCACCTTATGACTGAATACCCTCTCCTTCAAGGCAGCTTAGAGGGAGGAAATGGAGATAATGGGTTAAAGTTCTATGTTGACCAGTCGTTGCCATAATGGTGCTGACAGCTGCTGTAGTTTGGGTAGGGGATGTCCCCCAGAAGCCTGTATTACAGGCTTGGCTACCAGTTTGTACTGCTGGGAGGTGGTTGAAATCCTTAAGAGGTGAGGCCTAGTGGGAGGTCTTTAAATCATAGGGGGTGTGGCCTCAAAGGGAACTGTGGGGTGGATTCCCCACTTCCTGCCCCTAGGGAATGGGCAGTTTTTCTATGGCACACGCTCCACTCCCCTGCAACATGCTGCCTTACCACAGGCTCAAAGCAATGGGCCCAACTGACTACAGACTGGAATTTCCAAAAGAGTGGAAACTAAACCTCTTCACTTTATATACTGATTATATCAGGTATTTAGTAAGTAATGCGAAACTGAATAACAAACACCCCTGAAGAGGTGGCAGACACCAACTCACTCTTCCTCCTGTGTGCATATATCTGCAGGTTGACTGTGGTTCTGCTAATCCAGGGTAGGCCTTGCGGGACAGCTCTGCTTTAGGCTGTGGCCTGGTGTGTCTGGGACCAGGTTAACGTGGATGGGTTAGGCTCCTCTAGTTATGCAGGCTTATTCTGGGGTAGAGGCTTAAGGGGCAGCTAGTTACTAAGATCAAAAAGCCCTAAGTTAGGCCACAGGTAAATGTTTCCAACGTTGGCAGTCTGGGTCTCCAAGGATTCCTGGGAGGTCTGAGTCCCTTCAGCGGGTCTCTGAAGAGCCATAAATCAATTCAGATAAAGGTGCCCACACAGTGCCTAAATCTCATCAACCTTTTGTTGGGGAGAGAGGAGAATGGGGAGAGAAGAAAGATGGAGCGAGGAGGTCACAGCCACTCACCGAGTGCACCGGTGCACCGGGGTTCGGGGAAGCACCAAAGCCGTGAGAATAAAAGACTATCCTCTCCTTTTGGCTCTGAAATTCTAATTTACATGAAAAAACACATAAACATCTGTCATGTAAAACAGAGAGAAAAAATTAATGAATAAAATATTGTCAATTTTGCGCTCTATTTCCAAACTGATTAAAATAACAGGGACAAAAATGAATGTTAGTATTTTTTCCCCATATTGAAACACTCTGCCATAATTATATTTTGTTTTGCATAATGAAAGGATAGCACCTACTCCCGAGGTCTAAGTTTACACTTGCATGATTCAAATATCCGCACTCATAATTTATGATCAACTGATTTACACTGCTTTATTTGAGCAGGCAGAACATGTTCTTCATTAAAAATAAGCTCCTAAGACGTGAAAGCTTTATCTTTTCTTTCTCCATATTAGATTCTTAATTGTTAATGGCTAAATACTGCTGCAGAGTCTAACTTTGAATTCTGATCCATTTTTGTGTCTTTACATTAAGGTCTTAATAGATATCCTTACATCTGGAAATATGGACAGGTGCATAATCATACCCCCAAATATAAAATAAAGCTAGTTCAGATATCTAACAAAATATCATGAAAATCTACCATGGGGAAACTTGTGTAAATTATAGTCCAATCTTTGTCCATATTCAAATACCTTATTTGCTGGTCTGAACTGAAGTTACACCTGGTCCCATCATCTGCAGCTCACCAGCAGCTAAAGTCAATCCTGTGGTTTATATGTTTTAACCCCCTTAGGTGTACAGTCCTGGGAAGACTACCATTCCAGTGTCTCTTGTGAAAACAGGGTTCTCCCATTCTTAAATTGCACTTGAGAAGCATCACTCAGCTCAGACATGGGTAAAATGACAACATGCCCTGATGAGCTTTTCAGAGAGTCCTAGGAGGGCACATGTGGTAGGTCATTCAGGAAACCACTACTATGGTTTATATGCTTTTGTAGTCATTAAACTTGTGTAACCCTCCAATCAAACTAATCATTTTGGGGAATTTCATAAACTCACACTGGTTCCTGGGAAGGTCACGTCATTTTGTACTGCATTACTATCTGCCTGTAGGCTCATTTTGCATCTGTCTTCACACTTTCGATAACCATTGAAGCTATACTACCTCCTGACACCATGGACATCTCACACAGCTAAGGGGAAAAAATCTTCCACTATCTTTGCTTCCCTCATTTATATCCTTATAAGTCTTTGTGTAATTTTTGTAATCATTTATACACGTAATATTTTTATTTGCGGTAATAGTTGACTGTTACTATTTAACATGTTTTATAAATTTTAAGAAACTCTACCGTAGCATGCAAAAGGTAAAAAGTAAAAGTACCCTTGAAACCTTAAATTCTCAACAGCTTTTACGCTGATTAATTCATATAATATTCACAAATTCTTTGGCATGAAAATAAATGCTGTAAAAGCAATGGGAACAGTTAAACTGTGCTAAGAATGGATTTGTACAGGAGATGAGTCTGAGAAACATCCATTTGGTTTTTAACCATTAATTGTTAGTTATCAGCCACACAGTTGCCTAAATGCCACCAATCTTTTGTTGGGGAGAGATGTGGGGCGATGTGGGAAGTGATGATTGGGGGGTTCTAGCTGCTGCCTGTGTGTGTTTCCGTGTAGAGCTCTGCCTTCCCTCTTTTGATTCTGATTTCTCTTACCCTATATCTTGGCTGGTTAACATCTCACTGTTTGTCCTTTTGATCTCAGCCTTCATATTGGTTTCTCATAAAACTTTCCTAGATTACATGGACTAGAGTTGGCGGCTGCCAATGAATCAAGCAGGTCCCCTCAATAATCCATGTTGAAATTTAATCTCCTTGGTGGTGGAGTCATCGGGACGTGAAGCCTTTGGAGAAATGATTAAGTCATGAAAGCGGAGACTTCATGAGTGGATCAATGCCTTACCAAACGCTTCTGCTTTTGTGCCATGGGAAGACTCAGCATTGGTTTCTTTTTGCCCTGTCTGTCCTTCGTGCCACGTGAAGACACACACAGCATCATTTACATGCAATGTGCCCTCATAGAGGTCAGATCTACCACGCTCTTCACCTTGCCTTTCCTAGCTCCCAGAAATATGTGTTCTTTAATAAATTACCCATTCTCTGGGATTTTGTTACAGTGGCATAAACAGGGTCAGAAAGTAGCCTGGCAACTTGCACACACACCGCTCCGCAAACTTCACTCTGCAGACCTCTACATCCTGCAGCTCCAACAACTCTTTCCTTTTCTTCCCAGTAAACTCTAAATTCAAAGAGAGCAGAGGATTCCTTGTTCACTCACTGCATCCTCAAGGCCGGCACAGTAGCTAACGCATTACAGATCTAACAGAAGTTTTGAGCAATGTGAATAGCTGCAGCCACAGTGGAGGTCAGCACTTGAACATGACATGGGTGGCTTAATATCTAGCTGGTCAGGCAAAGCATATGATTACAAAGGCAGACAATATTCGAATCAAATAATGACTCACCCAATATATTTTTACAGATCAAGTAAAACCAATCAAATAAAGTGGGAACACGATAGATTCCAAAACAGCTACAGGTTCAGTGGAGGTTAAGTGTGGGTTGAGGATGGTGGTTGAGGATGGCCAAGAGAACATTTGTCAAAAATAAAAATGTAATAACTAGAGAGGGAGCAATATAGCTAAATTGGCCCTTCATGGGACACCCTTGGCAGGAGAGAACTACAGAGGTTCATGCATGAATTCTAAACCCATCCGTGTGATTTCATTTCATGCTACAGGAGACAAAAGCCAATAGAAAAACTCTAACTCTCTCTCTCTCTCTCTCTCTCTCTCTCTCTCTCTCTCTCTCTCTCTCTCCCAGTATACTAGTAAAGGCAATTTTGGTAACATTTACCACGGATGAGGGACACAGTAACAGTGGAAAAGTAGGAGCAGAGGAAAGACCAACAACACCTGACACCTGATGCCTGATGCCTTATTAGGGTGAGAGCGGAAAGGATAGGGGAGTGTCTTAGAGTTCTCCCAGCTTTGGAAAGGAAATGAGGAATAGTCAGTTGGCATATGCTGAAACAGAAGGAAACAAAAATCCAGGGAAAGCTAATTCCATTGTGTTTGAAGTCACAAGAAGACAGCTAGTTCGTGGAAGCGTTTCCAGAGCAGATGTGATCTAGGTATGTGGAATGTAGTGGTCCAGTGCTTGGCTTGGGGGATCACTGCATACAGGTGCTTCCCTGCCCTGAGGGACTTATAGAAGAGTCTTTAGCTGCAGAAAGCTATTAATGTACCGACTTTACTTATGAGTTCAAAAAACAACCAAACATGGTGACATACACCTTCAAGCCCAGCACGTTGGGAGGCAGAAACAGGAGGGTTCCAAATTCAAGCGGAGACTGGGAAATTTAGTAGCTTAGTGAGACTCTGCCTCAAAATTTTAAAAGAGGCTGACAATGTAGCTCAGTGCGAAGGCCCTGAGTTTAATGCCCAAGTACTGAAAACATAAATAAATAACAGCAAGCCTAGCTCTGGCAACTTATCAACTTAGTGAGACTCTATCAAAATAAAAAAAAATAAAAAGGTCTGAGGGTGTAGCTCAAAGTAAAGCCCCTGGATTTAATCCCCAGTACCCCAAGTTAAATAAATAAATAAATAAATTCCAAAAGCAATAATAAAGACATTCAGTTGTCTTCTGGAGTCTCCCAACATGACAGCATTCTTTTCATTCAAAATTTGCATATCTCGTTGGTGAATTTTAATTTTCATAACAAATCTAACATCATCGTATAATTCAAAGTTTTGGTATTATTAATGACTTCTAACTTCAGATGCTAAAGGCAAAACGTCAACCAGTAAACACGGTTCAGGTTTAACCCAGGTAGATCACGAAAGCTAGTCTAAATGTATAATAAGCTCCCAAGTTTCTTACCACCATTTGTTCTAAGAGGAAGGTTTTCTAAAAGATGTGAATTGTTGAAGCAGGAACACCCTTGAATGAAAAGAAAAATTGGTTTGGCTTTTGGAACTGAAGATCTGAGCAGGAAATGAGCCAAGAGAGCTGCACAGCGTCTCGACTGTAAAAACAGTTCTGCAGCTTTTTCCAGGGCAGTTGCCTCGGAGTCAGACAGTGTTGTAGTTACTGGGTAGGCTTTCAGCGAGATGTGCTGGGGAGTCTTCAAGAATTAATGGAGATTCAGCAGCAACAGGGCCAGCTATTAAATTGCTACAGTTTTTATTGCAGAAATATTGACCCTTCTAGGAGTGTGCCAGTGGCAGCAATGAGACTGCAGGTTGAAACCAGTCTGCCTGTTCCCACTTCATTAGGCTCCCATCTGATTTTAGCATATTGGCACCAAACTCTGACGCCGGCCTCTGTCCAGCACAGGAAGCCCTCCTGACACTTGGCATTAGGTGTTTGGAGCCACGTTAAGAAATCCAGGAGGTTGACCAGATGGGAACTCTCCCTTGGACTTCTTCAGAGATTTATTTTCCCTATGAGGCAGAGGGAATTGGACAAATCTGCCAAGCACATGGCTTTTCTTTTTTTTAATATTTCATCATATGAAGAAGCTTGCACTAGTCTTTTGGCAGCTGAAGATTTGGCAAGCTGGTAATCTTGGAGAAGTCACACAGCTCTCAGACTCAGGAGCCCTTCATATCACAAAGTAGTTCCTCCAGTTTGTAAAGTTCCTCCATGAAGGATGGGGGAAAAACAGAAGTGATCTGTCAGAGACACCTTAAAGACATTCTGAAAATATGTCCAGCTGCCAAGACACAGAGTGAAGCAGAACATATTTAATCAGACTTTCCAATGGAAAACTGACTCTGAAACATTTTAAATCCATGAATGCTGATTAGGCATGATGGAACATATTCATAAATTGTTTTCTACACAATTCACAGACTTTAACCAGACTCCACGGATGTCTAAGGGAAAGGTAGAAACCTTTATTTCCTTTTTATAGTTATTATACATTTTCTTTTAATGGAAAGGTAATAAGAACACTAAAAAGTTACATGCTCCATTCAATTTCAATTCATTTTTAAAAACTTCATCACTTTATTGAGATATACAAGCAAATTATGATAAAATATATAACAATTTTTCACTTTGACTACTTTAATGTATTTAACTCAGTGGCATTAATTATATTCACAGTGTTGTACAATTTTCACTCTTATTTCCAAAATGTTTTCATTATCCTGCACAGAACATTTATAGTCACTACCCTATTATCTCCCCATCACTCCTTCTCACTAGGCCCTGGTGTTTCCTAATCTTCTTTCTATCTCTGCAAAAGTTTTTATTCTAGTTTCTTCAACTGTAATAATACAATATTAGTCTCTCTATTTCTGATGTATTTCACTTGGTATAATGCTTCCTAGGATCATCTGCATGTAGGATGTATAAGAACTCCATCATTTTTCATGACTGAATAACATTCCATTGGCTGGATATACCACATCTGTTTACGCCTTCACCTGCTAAGACATACTCAGGTTGTTTCCACCTTTGAGCTATTGTGCTTAACCAGGTTTTGTATGCCACTCAAATGGAAGAGTGTGTGCCAGAGGCACATTGTACTCAGTCACACGTACATTCTGAACACTTCCCAACTGGAAATGCTCTATGAATAGATATCTCACAATCAACCTTCCACTGCCTATCATCAAGCATGGCTGATTGATTGAAGTGATTTGCATGCGTATGAAAGGCAGAATCACTGAGCACTTCCACTGACATAATCTATTTCTAAAAATATAATATAGTTCCATAAAGCAAAAGTCATGCCTCACTAATTGAATAGACTTCTGTGAGATGATACATACTTATGTGGAAAAACAGACACTGAAATTATGTGTTATTTAAACTTACAAACTGTCTTGGAGAAAGTTTTCACTAAAGCTATTATATTTTAATTAAGTCACTATAGGATTAGAAATATGATCAGTTTTACTGTTACAGAAAATTGACATTTCATTTGATGAATATTTATTATGTTTATAGTTAGAAATTATAGAAAATATAAAGAAAAATGTACTCCTAGCAGTTGCCAAAATTCAAAACCCAAGTGGAAAGGAAGCTCAAAGAATAAAAACAACAAACAAGGTATAAATAATCATACCTACACAGGAAAAAATGTAAGCAATGGGATTCTTTAGATCTGTATCAATCTGATACCAAATCTATTTTGAATATATTTTATGTAAATTGGTGGAGAACATCGTTCAGAAACTCTCCAAGTTTACATCTGCCAATCGACTCTTCCAGGAAAGCAAATCATAGGAGAATTCAGGCCCTGTGAAATGAACAAGAACTACAACAAAAATACTGGTACCTTTCCATTGAGCACTGAAAAGACTAATGAACAAATGGAATACAAATATATCCTAAAGAATGGGTTTTGGTTTAACTATTGTGCTTCATCAAATATGACCAAGAACAAGTACCTACATGTGTTTTTCCTACATATTTATTATAGTGGAATCACATGATTAAGTGAAAACCAACAGTATATGACAATAATAGGAATACAACCTAGAAACAGGCCAGAATAATATCTCCTAACCTAATCATCATCTTAGAACCATCATAACTAGTCCTGTATTAGATATTTAAAATGATGACATTACATCAGCTTTATCAGAATTAATTTTAAGAAGAGAATTAAGCTCTAATGTTACCTTTTATGCAAGAATTTATTAGCACAAATATATGAAATATTGAACATTTAGGATTAAAGTATTTAAAATTGTTTACATGAATCATTCAGAAAATGCCTTAAAATTGACAAGAAAATTACCAGAATTAATTGTGTGGATTTTGTCAGATGATATTTTCAATGTGAGCAATTGACAAGTTCTTATTACTATGCAGTAAAACCTGAGACATCTAGCTGGAGAAATAGTAGGTATGAAATAATATGAAAATGTAATTAAATGAGAATTTATTTTTTTATTTTTAAAAATATAAAAGCACAAAAACATATTAACAAACAGACACAAATTAGCATAAAAAATAGTACAATCAAAACTGATCTACAGACAAGGTGACATGGACTCAACAGTGGTTGTTGCTTTACCTATTGATATCTTCGGAGTGTATGTATATGAACCCAGATACAGACATGCAAAATTGGTCAGACAATCAATCCTCCCAACAACAGAAAAACACAAAAAACAAAAAACCAAAGACAAAACAAAACAAACAAAAAAAAAACCACCAATAGTTGCTGCTTTGCATATTGATATCTTCGAAGTGTGTGTTCAGGATAACACATACAGACATACAAGATTGATCAAATAACCCGTCATCAATTATTCCTTAGCATTAAGTGATATAATACAATAGTAGAACCATGTTAGCCCTCCTGCACATATGTATATTCATATATACATACATACATTTTTGT
>PVLD010008370.1:0-84526 GCA_004027595.1 Dinomys branickii
TTACTTGAAGTTTTCCTTCTTTTGCTGACTGTTTAATTATTTGTTCTGTTTAGGGAGTTATTTCTATAGCTGTTCTTGGGATTGTGGTCTCTTTTTTCTCTGTCTAGAATATCTTTTAGTGCTTTTTCCAATGCTGGTTTGGCACTCATGAAGTTCTTCAGTTGTTCTTTGTCATGGAAATATTTTATTTCTCCATTGATTTTGAGGGATAATTTTGCAGGATACATCAGTCTGGGTTGGAAGTTGTTTTGTCTCAAAATCTGTAGTATCTCGCTCCAAGCTCTTCTCGCTTTCATGGTTTCCGTTGAGAAATCTGCTGTGATTCTGATGGACTTTCCTTTATAGGTGATCTGTTTCATTTCTCTGGCAGCTTTTAATATTGTGTTCTTTTGCTGGATATCTGGGATCTTGATTATTATATGCCTGTGCATGTTTTTCTTTGGGTTATGGATCATTGGTGTTCTATATGCTTCGCTTAACTGAACTTCAGAATCTTTTAGCTTGTTTGGGATATTTTCTGCTAATAGTTCATCAAATATTCCTTTTATATCATTTGTGAGATCTCCTGCTGTTTCACACACTCCTTTAATTCGAATATTGTTACGTTTTGCCTCATATTGCAGCTGTTCGATTGACTTTTCTTGTGTCTTTGATGATATCGTGAGATTCTTCCTTTCACGCTCATAAGCGGCCATGCTGTCTTCAAGTTCTGAAATTCTATCTTCGGTTTCATTTGAACGGTTTTACATGCTTTCAGCATTAGTTTTCAAATTCTGGCATTCTCTTTGGACCTGTTTCATTATTGGTAATTCATTCCTGAATTGCTCTTGTAAGGTTTCCATTTGTTTCCTATTTTCTTCTAGACTTTTGTCTGTTTCTTTTCTGTGTGAATGGAACATTTCTTCCATCATTGTTTTCAGCTCGTTTTTTATGTGAGAAATCATTGCGGGTATGTTGGTTATTTCTGCTTTAAGCTCTTTCCTGGCCTGTTGGAGTTGTTTCATTTCGGATGCAATCGTTTCATATCTTGAAGTTATGAGGCTTCCTGGTTCCCCTGTATCTTCACATTCAAAACTTGTTCTGGGTGGGGTTGAGTTTTGATACTGCTTTTTGTTCCTCTGTTTTCCCATTTTTGGGTATCAGATTCAAAATGTGGAGCTAAAAATTCCACAGGCAGTTCAGCAGCGGAGGTCTGCTGCAAAGGCTGCTCCAATGATTCCTTCTCTTTGGGAGAATGTCCCTTAAGCTTTCTGCTGAGATTTGTTCTTCTGTCTTCCCTTTTTTGGGTATCAGATTCAAAGTATTGAGCAATAGATTCCCCAGGCAGTTCAGCAGGCATAGGTCTGCTGCAGAGGCTGCTCCAATGACTTTTCTTGATGGGAATGTCCCTTAAGCTTTCTGCTGAGAGTTCCGCTTAAAAGGCTGTACAGATGTTGGTTAGCTACTCCCTAGCGAGAGACCTGGGTGAGGTGTGTAAGACCGCTCCCCCGCCCTCCCAGGGTTCCCTGCAGGTATAGGGATGGATCTCCTCCTCCACTCGGTGATCTGGTCGGGAGCGCAGATAGCTCACCAGTTTTCGGAGTCCCTGCAGGCAGGAAGGTTCCAAGGTGCCAGTTTTTTGTGCTGTGCTCGCGATCCGCCGCTCGCAGCCACTTGTTTCCTCGCGCTCTCCGTGTCTGGGGGAGGGAGCGGGATGCTCCGCTCCTAGGCTGAGCAGCCTGCTCGATGCGCGCGAAATGTGAGACTGCCGGGCGTTGCCGCTGCTAAAAAGCCGATCTCTCTCGGGAGTCGCCGGAAAGCTGCGCCGGCTCGGGAGGCGGGAGGGACCGAGCTGGCTGTGCCCCCAGGGCGCTCGGACCCAGCCAAGCACCCTCCCCTTGCAGAGCGTCTCTGGCTCCCAGCGTCTGGGGCTTTCCCCCGTCTCGCCACGGCGGTTTGGGCCGCCCTACCGCATCTCCCCCGGCAGCTCAGAGAAACACGTTCAGTTTGTTCTTCCCAGCCGAGGTCCCGGCATTCATGCTCGCCAAGTCTGTCTCGAGCTGGTGGTGTTTATCAAGGAGGATCACTCCTTTGCTGCTCACCTGGTCGCCATCTTCCCGGAAGTCCCTCAGCATAATACACTTTATGTTTAAATGCATGCAAAGTATTTTCTGCAACTGGTGAATTTTACAATGAAAATGGCTCAATGAATGTCAAAAGTTCAAATGATACATAGTACTGTAGGGCTAAGAAGAAACAACTAAAAACAACAGTGGAAAATCCTCAAGTCCTAAAAGGTTACATAAAGCAGGCCAAAAAATAGAAAATATTTCAAACTGAATGAAAATGAAACTATAATATATTAACACTTGTGGATTGTCATTACAGCAATGACTGTGAAATCTATGATGCCAAATCCTGGATTACAAAAAAAACCTCAAATAAAAGAGGCAGGAGTTTACCTAAAGACTATGAAAAGTAAAGCAAATGAAACTTAAAAATTGCACAAGAAATGAAAACCCGCAGCTAAGAGCAGATCGATGCTTTGGTAAGATTGGGGCTACTAGACAAGACCAAAAAATGTAGTAGCAGCAATGATGAAGATAATATTGCTATAACGTCTTTGGATATAAAAATGATTATGGGGATAACAGGAACAACTTTATGTGAAAAAATAAGTAACTATAATAAAATTGACAAATTCTTTGATAAACACTGATAAGTAAAGCTCATTGGAGAACAAACAAGCCATACCTGGGAGAGAGAGCTAACACATGACTACAAAATACATCAGGGTTACAAGAATTCAATAATGAATTGTACCTAATTTTTCTTTTTTGAGATAGGGTCTCTCCGTTTCGTTCAGGCTGACCTTGAACTCATTATGTAGCCCAGGCTGGCCTTAAACTCATGGCTATTCTTCTGCCTCAGCCTCCCAAGTGCTGGGATTACAGGCGTGCATCACCCTGCCCAGCCTATATCTAGTATTTAGAGAAGAAACAACAGTAATTCTGTAGAATACTGTTCAGATGTTTTAGTATGAAGGAATGTTTTCCAAATTGCTACATGACAGAAAATTCTTCCAGTATAAAAATAAATGAAAATTCTTATAAGAAAACTACAAAAATGTTCATGAACACAGATGCAAAAATTCTTAAAATTTTTAACAGCCTAAATCCAACAATGTACAAAAAGAATAATATATTATGACTTAGTAGGATTTATTTCAGATGTCTGGTTCAGTTTAACAATTAACCTTGAAACTCTAGAAAAGAAGTACAATAGACTGCGAGTAAGTTGAGTAAGGTTATCATGTCAGCGAGGTGGCCGACTGAAAGCTCCTAGTGTTCCCCCTTCCTCCTACACACACACACACACACACACACATACACACACACACACACACACACACCTTACAACCACCACCAACAAACAAAATAACTAAAGAGCATCCGAGATGAAAGGACAGAGACACTGGAGCACAGAAACTCAGGACAGGAAGGAAACAAATGCCTCTATCACCTCGTTTCCCCAGACGACACTGCCTGAGAATCAAGAGCGTCTCCTTGCAGGCAAAAGCTAAGCGAGAAGACTGGCCACCTCCACCGCCTCCACAGACAAACATACTCTTTAGTCCTGGGGATGCTTCAGCCCTCCAGCCCATCTCCGAGGCTCAGCTGCTGCCGCATCAGGCCCACACAGAAGGATGCGTCCCTGGACGGTGCTGCCGCTGTCCCTGGCCTTAGGAGCCCGCTCCTGCACAGCAGCTCCTTCTCCCTTGCCTCAGTCGCCGAAGTACCTCCCCGGGGACCAAGCCCAGCAGTATCCCAGGCTCTGCCGCTCACTCACAACATCTGACTCACCACCGACACCTTCCTCATTGCTTTTCCCAGACTGAAGATCCTCTCAGAGTCTCAGGGAAATTAAGTTTGCTGCACGTTCCACTGTGCTAATTGAGGCCATGGTTCCAGACACAGACTTCTCTGATTTCAAATTTTTTCCTGCATCATACTCCAAAAATTTTAATCACTTTTTTCTTGAAATTGTTAAGAGTCCTTCTCTCTCACACTTGTTTATAACTAGAGTTACCAGAAGACTTTGAGAAACTTTAGTTCTTGCATTAAATTGTAATGTGGAAAGACCAGAAAATAGCATCTTATTGTTCACAGTAGATATACACTGGCTTTGAAAATCCCTTCTCTGATGTCCCTCGGCCTCTCCTTAGTGGCTCTGGTCACTGTCACTACAAGAACAGAATCGAGCTCATGTACATGTGCCCTGCTGTAGAAATAAGCTCAATACTGTGCTTTTTCCTACTAGCCATTTCCAGAACAGATTCTGGCAAGGCATTACTCACTCTGGCACAGTTGATTTTTAAAATCTTTATGAAATCCGAAGAATTCTAAGGTAAGGTATAGAAACTATTATCAACTTTTTGCTATCCTGACCAAAATAAATAAGTAAAAACTTTGACAGAGATTGGTTGCTTCTTTCATAGACAAAATTCATATGCAATTGCCATCAATACTGTATAATGATAATTCATGAAAAATGGATTGAGCCAGATGGGATGGTGTACACCTAAGTAATCCCAGCATTCTGGGAGGCTGAGGCAGGAGAATACCAAGTTTGACTTCAGCAACTTAGCAACATTAAAAATTTTGATAAGGGCTGGAGATGTAGCTGAGTGTGAAGCCCCTAGGTCCAGTCCCCATATGCACACACATGGAACCAAGGAAGGAAGGAGGGAGGGAGGGAGGGAGGGCAGAAAAGAAGAATGCCTCTATTGTGTCTTAGAGATAAGATTTAGGAATTAATTAAAAACTTCCTTTTGTCTGTAACTTTAACATTTTCTATAGCAACCATGCTTCTTTCTGAAGCATGGTAATGAAGAGGATTGCATGCATTTTAAAACAGAATTTAAAAGTCAGAAATTCATGTTCACTTGTTCCCCCCTGCCCCTGCCACACAAGTCATAGTCATTTGGTTTAGGGAAGATAAATTAAGCACCGCTACACGGACATCAGCATGACACCCGGAGAGCAGGGAGGGAGAGCTACCATGATTAGATGATGAATATACTGCTGTGCAATATACGATGGAACGGGGACATGGAGCTCTCAGGGTAACACAAACCTCACAGTCTGTAAGCAGCACGGGAGAGGATTCCAAACACCTCACTGGGAATACAAAGCAAAGTGTATGAAAAAGGCTTGGCTTTAAACATGAAAGTGATAACGACTCAGGCCCTATGCTAATCACTTAAATTATTCTACCTGAGAACTAATAATGTTTCATTGCATTAAAAAAAGATCAACAACGAATGTGCAGGAAGTTCCTCAAAGCAGTACACAATATATCTAGTAAATAATTTTGAATACATATACAGAAAGTGTTTAGAAAAAAAGAAATGACGAATCTTTCTAAGATCCTGATAACTAAATATAGGAGCCAGGATTAATGAAAAACAATAATAAATAAATCAAAATGCTGAAAGCATCTAAGTTCTACACTGTAAGTTTGTTCTCTAAACCTCCTAGCGTTTTTCTTTTACCTTTCTTAAATGCCAAGTTTTTTAAATTAAGTGCTCCTGCTGTATGGTAGGTTTTGATTTATTATGATACAGTTTGCAAGATGGAAAAACTGAGGAATTAACTTTCTCACAGAAAAGATTTGAAGAAATTCAAACTATTTTATCCAGGGTTATTCTTAGAGAAAAATTAATCGTGTGTCCTAAACATTTTGAGAGCTAAATATAAAAGCTAATATTTTAGTAGCAAAATCTCTTCTGTAAGTGGTAATGAATAGAGAAATTCGATAATTGATTTATAGGTTGTAAACTTTGGAGTCCAACCTACAAAAACTGTCTAGTTTCCATTATCCTCTGCAAAATACTAGGTTTGGGGACTATGCTTTGCCGCAGATTAAACAGTTTACCTTTTGGGCAACCAAGGCAGCCATCCAGTCTAGTAAATGGTAAAGGAGGCCATAACAATAAAGCTAGATGGAGGGTTTCTGTTGTTATTTTGCTTTCAGCAACACTAGATTATAGTGCAGTAGGAGCATGAACCCCCGTCCAGTGTCTTCAAAATGTTCCCACATGTTTCACAGGGTGGCTCTGACTATGCTGAAATATGAGTTCTAAATACCTAAGAAACTTACTCCCTATTTTAAAAGGCTACGTTATGTCACACATTCAACACGAACATAAGGTAACCTCTGCTTCTCTCCTTTTGAAGAGATGAGGCGCAGAGGACGGAAACCAAGACAGCTTTGTGTGAGGCTCTGGTAACATGGGCTCCCTCACGTCAGGTGCGCCGTGCTCGGCCGTTCCCACCCCCCTTCGACCCCCTCGTCTTGCCGGAGTGTGGCACACAGTAGGCGCCCACTAAGAGCTGACAGGTGGATTAACTGAAAACCAAACCGTAAAGAAATGATTGCAAACACAAAACAAAAACATCCTTCCGATATTTTGCTGTGGTAAAATATGTACTGAAGTTTACCCTTTTTTGTCATTGTAAGTGTGCATTTCTCTAGTACTAAATAATTTCATAATATGTGATCATAACTGCTCTTCATCTGCGTAATTTTTTTAACTCTGGCAAACGCAAATGTTAGACACACAATACAATAAATTCTCACTCCCTTCTCCCCTATTTCTAGAACCACCACCATTTCTGCCTAAGCATCTCATGTGAAGATAATCAGACAGCATTGGTCCTTCTGTTGCAGGCCTACTTCCCTCAGCCTAATGTCCTCAGTGTTCACTGTAGCATTGTTAGAACTACCTCTCTTTTCTAAGGGTGGACAATATTCCCCGTGTGTTCATAGCACATTTTGCTTCACCATTCAGCCTCCAGTGGACCCTGGGGCTATTTCCATGTTTTAGCCATTGGGGATCATGTTTCACACTATTGTTTTGGTTCTGGGAATCGAACTCAGAACCTTGTGCTTGCCAAGCAAGGCGCTGTGCTGCTGAGCTATATCTATCCCCGGCTCTGGAATGGTAAAATATGTTCCCAAGTCCCAGTCTTCAGGACTACTGAGTATACACCTAGACAGAGGATTGCAGGGTGACATCGTATAATTCTATTGTTAGTTTTTTTGACAAACTGATAAAATGTTTTCCATAATAGCTTTACATTCCCAACAGTGCATAGACATCTAATTTCTCCATATCCTCCTCAATGCTTTTCATGTTGTGTTTTTTTTTAATTTTAGAAGGCCAAAAAAGGAGAAAACACATAAAAACGATAAAGAATTTCAAAATAAGGTGATAGGAAATTAACAATTGTTATTATATTGCATATTTTATCTGGAAGGTAGTTGCTTAGATTACCAGGTACAGGCACGCAAAATTGACCAAACATAAGCACTAACTGTTCCTTTCAATGAACTAACAGAAATTAGTAGAACAATTACCTTAGCTATCTTGGGTACTTCTGCATATCCTTTTCCCCTTCCTTCTTCTCTCTTTTCCCTCATCCCAGTTGTTCTTTCCCTTGGAATAGTTTCTTTCCCTTTCACTGTCTCTATTATACCTTTTGGATCTTATTTGCTCCTTCAGTTTCTGGGACGGGTCAGTGTGTGTTTCAGATGGAAGCTGTACTAATAGGCACGAGGAGTTTTCTTGTCACAGTTTTGATTGGCATTTCCCTAATGTTTAGCAATGATTAACGTCTTTTCCGGAGCTTATTAGCTATTTGTAGATCTTCTTTGGAGAAGTTTCTACTCCAGCCCTTTGTCAGTTTTTTAATTGAGTTGTTTCTGTTGAGTTTTATGAGTTCTCTATATATTCAGGATTCAAACTTCATTTAAAATACATGATTCACAAATATTTTCTCCCATCAGTTGCCATTTTACTCTGTTGATAATCTTCTGGGGTTTTTCTTTTTTAATTTCAAATTCTAGGTTTAACTTGGTTTTAAGAAGTGGATATAAACACACATAGCATATTTTTAGCTGTCTGAAATGTCCATTCTAGAGTTACCAAGTAAATGTTCCAATTACCCTGAGAAACATAATTGCTTCAAGTTAAAAAATATCTCTGGAACCAAAGGTGGAAATTTTTTGAATACCACACTGCCATGTAAAAAGATGAATAGTAATATTCCCACAGATATAAAGAAGGAAGGGGGAGGGAGGGACTGATTATATAATATAAACAAGTACATCCAGAAAACCTTAATGCTGTTTTCAATACCCACTTTTGTCACATGGACAGAAAAGTACTGATAATCATTGCAAAATACTGTTAGTAGAATTAAAGTGCTTAAAGTGAGTTTTAAAAGTCTTGCTGGCCCCACAGGAGCTTAAACATTGCATAGTTTCTCTTACATGGGAAATTCAAAATATAAAGAGCAAATTAAAAGAAATAATAGGAAACGGAAATAGACTTGCACATAAGAGGAGACCAAGAGAGAGCAGGAGCAAGAATGGAGGGGAAGAGGATGAAAAAAGGAATTAAGATGTGCTATGCACAGGCGCCATCTCCCCAGGAGGGATGGAACCATTATGTACTGTAAGAATATACTAGTAAAATTTAAATGTTGAAAAAACCTTGCTGGACCAAAAATACTAGTGTTACACACTTTCAGAAATGTTCCTGCTAAACAAAACACCAATGTGAAAATGTGACTTCAATGTAGTGTTTTTGTCCAAGCAAGTAAAGGGCCTCATGTCATACTATTTTCATAGTAAAGTAACGCGCAAGGACCACTTTTACTATGTTATAACAGCAAGAATTATTTCCTCCTGATAGGAAATTTTAAATATCCACTGTGCTTCTGAAGATCAGCCTAGATTAGCAAATGCCAAAGAAAAGAAATATAAGAAAATATATTATTTTTTATTTTATTTTGACTGTTGAAATCAATTGGGGAAAAAAATAGGAAAGATGGCATGGCAAATTTCTTCTCAATAACAACACAAAGCAAACACAAACTGAAAGCACAAAGTACATGTATCCATCCTGAAGTTGTGCCCGGAAGGTGGACCACTTACAAGAGATTTCCATTGGAGCAGACTGAATTTTGTCAGAACTTGGATTAGTCCCAATAGAAGTACATTGTCTGGTATTATCCTATGAGGTTGCTTACTATCTGTCCAGGAAAAGGAGTGGTACAGGACTGAGGATTGAAGACATTTAGGGGAAATCGTATGCCCCGAATAGAAATGCTCAGTGGTCATAGCATTTACGGAGATACTATGTGTATAATTCCCTTCAAGGAAACTACTTCAGGATAACTAAATCTAAGCCTGCAGGAAGGTAGAGAAGGCCAAGAACCATTAGGAAGCAAACCTCTATTCCCCAAGAACCTTCTTTTTAAATAAAATGCCTAATAACTCCAGCGTTTTCAAGGCTTTATTTATTACATACATATTAGCACCTCTCCAGATAAACTGTACCTGACAGAGTTTTATACGTAAAATCTATTAAGTAATCTCTGAATTATTTGGGGACCTTGTTCATGCTAATATTTTATATCTGTGCTGTCTAAATGCAGGCCTGGTGTGGAGCCTGGGGTTCTGCACTTACAACATAAGCCCCAGTGACATCGATGTTGCTGCTCTCAGCACACCCGGAGAGGAAGCGTTCTCACAGGGGGGCTGGTCAGTGTAAGGGAAGGATCATTTTCAAGGACAGACAAAAGGCAGAATAACAGCATCTCTTCAAAGAAAAAAGAAAAAGACTCAGGCGAAAGGTAAGTAAACGTGAAATAATAGGCCGGTCCTACTGTCTGGTTATATTTTCTTCACCATCTACAGACGTGGGTGAGAGAGGAAGGAATGGTTTGATGGACGGATGCAAATTAAAAATTTCTCATCTCTTCCCATCTCGACAACAGCACCAACCACCTGCAAATGGGACACTGAAGCTGATTTTCAGTAAAGCAGTAGCAAAGGTTCTGATGGCTTCTGTCTCTTCCTGTTTATCTCCTGTGTGGCTTTTCCTCCTTTTCCACTTGACTCCCATTAGTTATCATGGAAACAGTGACTCCAGGGAGAATGAGAATAAAGACATGAGTATTTTCAGCTGAAGCAAAGTGCCACGAGTTACATTCAATTCTCAAAGCTGGGTTCACACCACAGTGGGAGAGCAACAAAATTAAATCAGAAATTAGACTGCTGAGTTATTCTGGGTAGGGCTCTAGAAGGCAGGCTGCTGGCCTCAGCGGGAGCACACAGGAGTCTGAGCCGCAGACAGTGATTAGACAGGGCGCACCACCCTGGGAGAAAATGGATTTGGAGGAGGAAGAGATAAATAAAAGTTCTCCAACCCCATTCTATAAATTTCAAATATCCTTTGGATGTGAGGTGCTGGAATGACTACATTTTTAAAAACTGTTAGAAAGAACTTAGGGAAATAGCGTGATTTCCATCATTTGGGGAACAGCTTCCCGTTAGGGAAAATGGAAAGGACACCCACATGACAAAAGAATTCCCTCTATACACGTGCATGAAGTGAAGATTTCTCACCTGCCACGAAGATTCTCAACCTGCTTCTTCAAGCCGTGAAGACAAATGGTGCTCCCACAGAGCACGCTAAGATAAACCGCCATAAACAATGTGAGTACAACTTACTGCTGCTATTAACCGTAATTGGGTTTTAGAAGGAAACAGAAGCCGAGTGTAATATAGGTAATCAAAGAACAAGCTTTTGTTAACACTGGCAATCAAGGGTTGTGATTTTACAGACTTTGAGGGCATTATGGTGCCCTGAAACTAGTCTATTTTTAAGCAAGTAGTATACTTCTTTCTCCTACAACAAAAGGTGTAATCTTCGCTAGCAGACAGATCGCTTTCTATTCAAACTATTTACTCTCCATTTTGGGAGAGGATGAGCATATTCAGAATCCAGGATTACCATGGAAACCATATTCTTAATCCCTGAGGACTAGGGAACAATTGCTTATGAAATCATAATAGCTAAATTACAAGTCCCTAAATAGTACATTATTGCAACTGCTGTTTCAATAGTAAGAATATGGGATTTTATATTGTTTCCCTTTAAAATGAACTCGTTGTTCTTTATAAGATTCTCTATAACATTTTGATGAGGTAACTTAAAGCAAATACGGTATTTCAAAATATGATAACAGAGAATCAAAGTTACAGTCATAATGAATATAAAAGAATGATTACAGTTGTCATACCAGATGTTCAGCGTTTCTGGAGAAACAGATTTAGCTTTTATAAAGAAAGTTCAGAAGTAAAACATGAAAATTGAACCAGGAGATCCGACAAGTAGGCCCTTTTAAGGAAGTTCTTAATCATGCTGCTTTTAAGGAAAACCTGACTCTTAAAAGAGTAGCTCTTCGCATAACAAATTAGCATCACATAACAAACTTCATGTTTCTTTCTAGGTTAGCAATAAAGTTAGAAAATATAAAGCTTTATGGTATTCACCTCTCTCCTTTTATTTTACATGAAATGCTGCTACTCTGCTATTTAAAATAAACTATGAATCTGAGACTGCCCATACCTACCATCCCACAGAAAATTCCCTAACCCATGGCTTGGGCTCTGCATCCCCCACCATCCCTTTCTAACCAAGGGAAAGTTATGTGGTCTTAACATCCGCTTCATCCTGAGATTATCCTCTAATCTAATAGTTGGTCTGTAGGGTAGGCCCCCATAAACAAAATTCCACTTGTATCTTAAAGCCATTCAAAGACCAAGATCTTTCTCATCTCCAAAACTATATTACTGTCCTACCTACAGAATATCTCATATATTTCCAGGCCCATTTAAGATTAGAACCAATTCTCCTTTAATCTAGCCAGAGCTCTCTGGACTAGACACCCAGCCCCTAAATCATCTCTTTTCTAGGTTTGCCCAAATTTAACTCTTTTGGACAGAAAGTGGGGAGTATGTTCTGTGGTTAAATGCCACAGAGTTTTTGAAACAAGGTCTTGTACAAGACAGGTGTACCTGATGTCAGATTGGAGAGTAAAGAACTCTGCTATCACACTGCCTAGGATCAGATCCTGATTCTGCACCTGCAAATAAATGTGTAGCCTTGGGTAAATTTATTAAACTATGTGTCTCTGTTTGTTAATTTTTAAAATAAGGATGATACCAATAATTATTTCATGGCATTTTTTGGGAAAAATAAACAATTAGACATCTGTAAGTTTTTCCAGGATGTAGTTAGTCTCTGGTAAGAATCAGCATTTGTTTTTCTGTCTGTCTGTTTGTTTCACACAATGGGAAAAGCACATGTGTTCAGAACATGTAACAGAAGCCAGTGTAACTGGAAGTAAATCAGCAAAAGTGTTTCATGAATGTGAGAAGCAAAAAGGACCAGGCCAGTGGCTGCCAGACCTGTCTTTCTTGTCTGAATAATGGTGGATGCAAAACTGCCCACACCAGAGATTGCTGGATGAAGTTCCATAGATTCCCAAATTTGGACAGTCTGGATGTTTTCTCTGGAAGAGAACAAGTGTTCTTGGACTTCTATATAACAGTGGGCTGCAGAGCATTATTATGATCCTTGTGAACAACTTCGGGAGCCTGGGTTTCAAGTGACAAGAACACAATGATACACAGTGAGAAGGATTTTCTTTGCATTGACGTTTCCACTAAACACAGTTGCAGCTTAGTGAGAGCTGGAGTGACAATAATATGCTTGGTATCTCCAGAGTTGTGCCGCATGGACCACCAAGAGACACACTTAAGGAATTTCATGGAGAATACAAATGCGGAGGATAGCTCAACTGCCCTGAGCCTCCCTTGGAGACTTGAGGACATGGAGCTCTTACACATGAGAATCTCTGTGTCTTCCAGAGACACCTAGGAAAATACTGATAGGGATGGGGCTGCTTGGTTCTGGTCATTAGTAGGGAGAATCTGAGTATTAACCTTGTTATGGGTTGGATCTTAAATGATCCTCAAAGACCCATATGCTAAGTCACACAGTGATATTGAGAGCAGGTAAAAACTTTCAGATCTGGGGCCTGCTGAAAGGAGCTGAGGTCATCAGGATGTGCCTTCTAAGGGGATGCTGGGACCCTGGCCCCTCCCATCTCTCTCCTTTTGCTTCTTGCTCCCACGTGGTAGGAAGCTTCATTCCACCATGCACTTCCTGCCTTCATGCTTTGCTGCACCATAAGGCCAAAAGCAGTAGCACCAACAAGCCATGGACTAAAAACTCTGAAACCATGAGCTAAAAGCATCTATTCCTCCCTAACACTGATTATCGCAGGCATTTTTGTCACAAAGATGGAAATCCAGCATTAATGTGATTTCATTTGTATTTCTAGGTCAGTGATAGGACATCCGGTTGTATATGCTTCATTGTTTAAAAAAAAAAAAATGTAACCATGTAGTGTGCAGGGACTGTGTCTCCCAAGTTCATAATAAATATTAGTTAATAATGATAACATCCTTGCAATAGAATCAAACTTTTAACTATCAAAAGAGAAAGAAAAAAAGGCAAGAATCCGGTTTTTCTAAGTGAAGCATTCAGTTTAACTGTACTTCAAAATTTGAAAGAGTACAGCTGGAGAGAAAATATCACAATCAGAACAGAAAATCTTTTAGAGTGTAACAAGAGTGATTTATAACTGAGTCACTTAGTGCCCGTGATTGGGCTCACTGACAAAAGTGACAGACATGCAATACAATTACCTGTGTATTTCCAAAAATGTCCCCTTCCATTGGCATATTATTATCAATACAGGGGAAAACACTGCCACACAGGCTGCATGTCACAGACCCTGGTTTGGCCGCATGGCCTACACTGTGATATCTTGGACATATCACTTAAACTTTAAAATTAAGGAATCTCCACACTGATTTCCACAGTGATTTCACCAGTCTATACACCCACCAGCAGTGGAGAAGGATTCCTTTTTACCCACAGCGCCTCGAGCATTTGTTATTGGTTGATTTCTTGATGATATTCATGCATTCTTACATCTGGTAATCCGAGCAACTTCACTGAAGATGACAATATGTAATATAACAGCCACTGTTAATTCCTATCATTTGGTTTTGAAACCCGGTATCATTTTTATTGTGTTTGTGTTGTTCTGTTTTTGTCTATCTTGTTATTTTGTTATTGTTTTTTAATTCTTTTTAAAATAAAAATAACTTAAAATTTTAAGATTAAAATTATTACTAGCTTCTATTACTCTATTTATTATATAACACTCCCTGGTCTAAGGGCTTCGTACATACGATCTAGATATCTAGAAAGGTAAAGCATGAATAAACATGCAGAAAAAGTACAGTACAAACAGCAACACATCTGCAATTAGAGGTCACTGTTACACTTTAGAGAATCTTTATGACTTCAGATACATAAGGATTCTTCTCATTAAATGTCCTAAAAATTATTAATATGCCTTTGGTATACCATGTAATTACCATAATTTAACCATTGTATAGTCTTGTTCTTAGGTCTGGGAATATAGCTCAGTGGACAGCACCTGCCCGGCAAGAACAAGGTCCTGAGTTCAATTCCCAGTACAAAAAACAAAACAAAACAAAACCCAAATGTACAGTCTTAAAGGTACTTAAATAGGCATGCCTATTTTTGAAAGATATTTCATCATATTTCATTCTTGATTCCGTGTATAAAAGTACCTATCAATGTATTGATATTATACTGTTAAATATCTCTATGTTTGCACTGACGTGAAAAATATGTCCACTATGGATTAAAAAACATTCCTGAATAAATATATTAAATTGTCTTACAAGTATCTGCCAATGAATCTAGTACAAAACGTTGTTAGTCTCTGTTCAGGTGTATCACTGCCATGGTAACATACTTTGTGCTGCTCTTTGTACCCATACAGTACCTTCGACATTGAATGGTGTATGAAGGGTGACAACTTTCTCCTTGAAAAAGTGTAGGTGTTTTGTGCTTTATGTAAACTACAACTGACTCTAGATGCAAGTGAGGAGGGAGAATAGGTAGGTAACTCCCAAGGGCAAAGAGAGAATGGCACACACTTTAACTCCAAAGGTAACATAAACTGAAAATGAACCTCAGTGCCTTTCATACAGGACAGTGAGAATGCAGGCCTTCTGATCACATCATTGGCTATGTAGAAACAGTCCAGCAATTTGAAATATTCCTGAGGAAACTGTGATCAACAAAATGTAGTGATTTTTAATGGATAGCCCAGGTGCCATCTAGAATCAAGCCCTCTCCAAACATGTTTGGAACGGAGATCTACTGGATGTTCTCAGTCTGTGCTATTGAAACAGGCTGTTACAGAGATGAAATGGGCATGGTAGCATAACTCAACAAGCAAACAAGCAATGGAATGGAATTAAACAAAGGGAAACATACACCCACAAAGGTGAATTTGGCATTGGAGGACTCCAATTGCAATTTTTATTTCAAATTCAGAATCAAACAGAAAATGTCCAGCACAGTCTTCCCAGCAAGTACATTATTTACTGGAAGCCAGAATGTTGCTTCAGTGCATTCTGATTCCTTACTTTGTTACATAATAACATGCTTAAAAAGCAACACATTGTGAGCCTGGGAGCTGTTAGGCATTTATTTACCATGGTGGGTTAATCTCATTCAGTGAGGTATAGAAACTCTATAATGAGTGCTACAGTATATAAGCTAATTGCTAGGATAAAACCAAATGAATAATTACTTAACTCCAGAATGAGGCCTGCGGGAATTTTTCTTTAATAAAGGTTTAATTCACCAGTGATAATGAATGCAATCTCACATACTACTGAATAACACCATTAGCATAATGGCTGTGATACAAAAACTATAATTAGAACTAAACAGAAACGTTAATTACAACCACCAAGGTACTGAATGAAATACTGCTGGTTAAGAAATTGACCTGTTTTGTTGTCATGCTTTATGGGCTCAAGGATATCTCTGTAATTAAATATATAGGTGTATAAATATGTATGTATGCATATATAAACATTAGAATGGCTTTTTTACCATTCTGCTGAAATCCTCTTTAAATATAATAAAATATACTAATAAGAAATTGTGTACAACTTGAAATATAAGCCAAACATAAAAATGATTAAAACTTTTGATTTTATCTTGGTTGAATTCAAACATCAATATTTGTGTTTAAAAAAATCCAATATCAGAGAGAATAGATGTCTCTGCTTTTGCATTTTTCTGGTGCTAACTCTGTGAGCACTGGAAGCAGCTACTGAAAATGAACAAATTAATAAAGTGTGAAATATTACTATAATAAGTTGAAAAGTAAGTAGCATAATCAGTTTAAAAAGCTAAAGTGCTAAACTAATGATTCTACAAACCCAACAATGATTTAAAATACTTGGAATTTTAGCTATCAAATACACAAATATAAATTGATATGTAAATAAAACATTTAATTCCACACATAATATATTCATGCATATATGATACATGTACATATATATGCTTATGTATTTTGAAAACACTCATCACATTCTATTAAACAACAAAATAATAAAAATAACAAACCTCCATTATACAGGCAATGTTATGCTGACAGTCTCAAAGGGATATGCTTAGACATACTTTCAAAAAAATAAAAAAGAAACATCTGAAGTATGGGTTTCTTGCCCAGGCTAACAATATTGAGTTTTCACAATAAAGTAAAAAATTTTGGTATTTTTCAATAGAAAAGTTAAAAAACCCAATGAGCCAGAAAATTGACACTAGAAAAATGCTCTAGAATCATATTCATAATCTATCCCTGGCTACTTTATCTTTTTATTCTACTGTTCTGATTAAATAAATATATTTCCTACTTTTTACAACCAGTCCTCTCCTTCCATTACAAGGCATCTTCCGAACAGCCTGATGCACTTTTGGAAGACACTTGTTTGTCTCATCCCGCACAGTGATCTCTCTTCCCACTATCGTGCACCCATGAACATTCCACTTTAGTGAAATGTTCCTCCTCATAAAAATGTGTATGAGAGGAATAATTATCCTTATAATACTTATTACAATCTTGTGTGACGTGGATGATTACTCATCCTAATCTGCTGCTGAGACCATGAGAAAAACAGAAGACAGAAAATAGTCCATGAGGAAACAGAAGACAGAAAAATGGTAAGAGAAAGAAGTAGCTCAGATGTATCTTTTCCTGTGCTGCTCTCCTACCCTCCCGTGGATGAGCAGAGTTCACTACTGTTTGCTACCTTTTCTTTGGCTACTCATCACCCAGTGGAACTGTGCCTAAGACAATTCCTAGACCGAAATTACCAGTTATGAGTTACTGACCAGCTTGACTAGGTTTCAAAACTCGTTTAGGGGGTTCAAGTAGGTGACTAGAAGTTTTTTAATTGAAAAATAAGTGTGTATGTATTTATTGGCTATGGTACATTTTTCTAGAATATAAATACTTCGCAAAATGGCTAAATTGAACAAATTAACTTGTGTTATCTTTTTGTAGTGAGAACACTTAAAACCTATGCTTAGTAATTTTCTAGAACACAATACTGCTAAATTACAGTAAATGATATATGCCTTCATGTTATTTCTACTGTGTTACTGAAATCTTGTATCCTTTGACCAACATCTTTCCCTCAATCGCTACTTCCTGCTAACCCCAACCAGATGCTCTACTTCTATGAATTAAACTCTTTTAGATTTAACATGCAAATAAAACCAAGAAGGATTTCTCTTTCTGTGTCTGGATTGTCTCCCATAAATGTCATATCCTCCATGTTCATCCATTTGTTGCAAATGGCAGTATTTCTTGTTTTAAGGGTGAACAGTATGCTTTTATACACATATACCACATCATTTTTACCCATGGCATGGTGGAGATCGCTTTGGTTGATTCCCTGCCTTGACTATTGTGAATAACACTGCAGTAAATAAAAGAGATCAGATGGCTTTTTAACATCTTGATTTAAATTCCTTTGGATGTATACTCAGTATTAAGAGTTTTAGACCGTATAATAGTTCTGTTTATAATTTTTTAGCAAATTCCATGCTGTTTTCCCATCAAGGGGGCACTAATTTATATTCCTACCAACAGTGCACAAGGATTTTCCTTTCTCTATCTCCTTTCCAGCACTGTTTATGTTTCATATTTTTGATAATGAACATTCTAACAGATGTGAGATGATATCTCATTATGGTTTTAATTTGCATTTCTCTGATAAGTAGTGATTTCTTTAGCATTTATTCATATATTAATTGTACATTTTCTTTTCAGAAAATATCTACTCAGATCTTCTGCCACTTTTAAACTTAGGTTTACTTTCTTGCTGTTGAGTTTCTAAATTCCATATAAGCTTTGTATATTAATCTTTTATCAGATATAGGTGTTGGAACATATTTTGTACCATTCCATAGGTTATTTCATTATAGTGACTATAACTTGTAAAAGCACCAAATCCTAGCCACTAGACCACCAGGGATCCGCTTGACTATAACTTGTAAAAAAAATCTTTGACCAAAGAAAGTGACACGTCAGAGAAGGCCATCCTCTTTCACAACTTTGGATGGGTTTGCATGGCAAGGAGGGAAGTGTTATAATCTAGTCAATTAGATGTGTCAACTTTAGCACTAAAGATGAATGATCACCCTCATTAGTTAGGCATACATGTAATTATCTGTTGGGCATCTCCAATACAATGATCTACAAACTATACTCCAACTACTATTGGCTTATACAAGTCTTTCTCTTCTTATAGTTCTCTACCTGTTAATAGTCATGCTATCTGTTCAGCCACACTATTATACTATAAGAAACTGTAAGGTTAATGATATCCTCAAGACTTACTCAAACATTTTTCAGGGCCTACACTATGGGTCATTCAGTAAGGCCATATAACCTGCCCTAGGGACTTCATCCCCAGCCTTGAGAATTACTGGCTTTCTATGAACAAGGGGACGTAAAATTTTTGGTCACCTGAAACAAGGTCACCTCAGCAAAGATGCAGCCCTCATGAACTTTAGAGCAAAGCTTATCTTTAAAGAACAGTTTATGATCCCTTCATGGAAAGATCTGGTAACTTACTTCTTAACTGGTGTAAGAAAAAGGAAAGAATCCTCCAAACTCTGAGAATGGTTTTTAGAGGACAGACTTCTGTTGCTGTCTATCTTGCCAGAATACTGCTAGAATAAACTGCCTAGACATCAGATGGTATCAAAGACTAACTCTGGACACAACCTGGACTGAAAAGGAAGAGTTGCCCCTGTGGAAGCTGGTCGGCGAGGACCATCCAAATTGACAGCCATCCACGCAGGAAATCTAGACAATGTTTTCTATATCCTTATATTCAACTGGAAAACCACTTTTAAATACTTTGAAAGTTTTTCTTACACCTTCACTTCTCTTTCTTTTTTTCATGGAGATGAAGGTTTAAGAGTAGAAAACGTTTTTCTTGCCATCAAAACTTGAATGAGCTTTAACTGAGCTTCAAAAGAACGTTTTAGACCAATTAAAAGACAAGATGAAGATTTTAGTAAAAAAATATTTAATTCACACAACATAATTCTCCCATTCTTGAAAACTGTTTCCCACTGATGATCACAAATATTAATTAAACACTCTGAGCCCATCCAAGCAGGTATAGACGTGTGTCCTGTCATGTATTAGCTTCCTAAAACATGTGTGTTGAAACTGCCTCCAAGTAGATGGTTAAAGACAGATCTCATGCTTTTTGCAGTGGGCAATTCTGTGACTTGTCTGTTTTCTTATGGGGAGGTGAGGAGAAACCCAGTGGTTCCCCAAAGCCAGGATGTTTACCCTTGGGTGACCTCTGCTGTTTGAGGATGCAATGCATACATAGTCTGAGAGAGAGTCTCCTTGCTATGGACCTTAACCATTCTGCAAACTCACAGAAAAATAAATTAAGTTAATTCAAGTGCTGCTGCTGCCTCTAACCCTGCCCTTCACTGAGGAGAAAAGAGAGGAGGGAGCAAATAGAAGGAAGCGTTACAGGGAACAAAGATTTGGAAATGGCACAAAAAATTTACTTTCTGCATAGCACTTGCTGGTGTATATATTTATGAAAAGGGGACACACAAAGAAACACAAATCATCTACTCTGAGATATAAGAATTAGTAACCGGCATTCCAGCACGTGGCTCTGCCCAGATGCAATGCTTTGTTTCTTTTTCATTTGGGGGAGCATTTGTGTGTGTATGTGTCTATGTGTGTGGGTGTGTGCATGTGAGATATATATATATATATATATATATATATATATATATATATATATTCATTCCTGTCAAACAGCCTGATAATACACCCACAATAAGATTCAGGCTTCTCTGTATTTTTAATTAACTAAAGCCCAGCAGTCGTTTTTAACAGCTAACATTTTGTGTGAGTTACAGTATGCGTACTGCTGAGACATAAATGCAAAGTAATCACTCTAATAAGTAGATATAAACATTTACAGCAATGTAACAAGTTTCTGCAACCAATAAGGGAGTCTAAAGAAAAATAACTAGCAGCAAGCCAGGAAATAAATCTCAATACAACCGCTTGAGTATCATTGAATATCATTCACAGCTCTGCCCTTGCGTTGCCTTCAGTAGTTTCAATACCCCAAAGTCACTAATGAGCTTGTACTTTCAGTGCCAAAAAATGAGAACCCTGATTAGAAAACAAAAACAAAAACCAAGACTTCAATTTGCATGCATGTGCCAAAGACACCAGAAAGAACCCAAAGCACTTGGGTGACTGCATCATTTCCATAACAGAAAGAAATCATAATACTTTAATCCAGAAGCCAACAGGGCAGCCTCTAGGAGTCCAGTCACAAACAGTGTGCCTCAAGTGGGAAGAAGTTTGACAGGCGTGGAGCGTACAGAGAAAGCAAAGACTGAGGTCAAGGGAGGCAGCTGGCAGCAGAGGGAGATGAGGTTGTAGGAGGCAGCGGTGGCGGGTGGGGAGAACCGTGACTCAGTAAGGGGAACAGACATCACCCTAAACACAGTGAAGCCATGGGACGGTTTAAATAAGTAGTATTGTGAACTGGCTCAGGTCTCTAAAAACTACTCTGCTGGTTAGAGAATGGATTATATACACCAAAATGAAGAAAAGAAAACCATCATGGTCTATGGTAGTGAGATGTTTGCTCTTTAGGGCTGTGTTTTATATCTGAATGGGCCCCTGAAGTCTCATGTGCTCAGAGTGTACACACACACACACACACACACACACACACACACACTGAAAATTTTGTGGCAAAGTTACAACAGCAGAGAATTGATTCCAACTCTGAGCATGTGGGAACATTGACACACACCTCTGAGCAGAGCAGTGGAACTTGAAGCTTGATGATGGCCACTTAAGCTTTCTGTAGAGAGGTGGAACTGTGACACAAAATGTTACACTTAAAAAATGGGTAGGAGAAAGGGGCATTATTAGAGAATACAAGGGAAGCTTAAGAAATTACTTTTCTTCAGACACCATTTTGCACAAGCTATGATAGGTCAAAATAACTGGCACCAAAAAAATAAAATGACTGATCTAAGTTGGTTGAGTGGCTTGCCTGATTCATTTCAATAGTGATGAGATAGCTCATTACTTATATGACCGCTGAGTACTGCTTGTTCCACCATCTCAGAAGAAGAGGGAGTGTTTGACTGCATGAGATGAAGCTAGCAGAGCACAGTTATGATAACTCGAGTAGTTACCATCTACAGGCATTTGCACAGGCAAATGGAAACAGTTTTGAAGACAGCCAAGAAAACCTTCTCTCAAGTGAGGGTGGGGAACTGAAAGGGTTGAGGAGAGTACTGGCAAATCTAGCCCAATCCAACATGGTTCTCACTTCCATTTAATATGAGACAGGCATCCTGCGAAGGGCCAGTTGGTGGCAGAAGAGTGGTGCTCAAAATAATCGCATCTTAATCCCTAAAACCTGTTATGTCACTGCAAAACTGGACCCTGCGGATGTGGTGAAGTGAAGGATTTTGAAATTATTATTGGGAGGGGGGAGGCAATGAAATCCCAAGGTTTTCATCAGAGTAAGGCAGGAGAACCAGGAAAAAGAAAAAATAAAAAAACATGAAAAAGGGTAAGAGCAGAGGTCAGGGAGGGAGAGATACGAGTCTGGCTTTGAAGAAGAAGGAAGCTACCAGCCAAGGAATCTGAGCATCTTCTAAAAGCTAAAACTGGCCAGACAGATTCTTGCCTTGAGCCTTCAGCAGCACTACGACCCTGCTGACCCCCTAAGTTTAGGGCTCCCGACTTCCAGAACTGAAAGATAATAAATTTGTGTTGTTTTAAGCCACTTACTCTGAGGTAATTTGCCACAGCAGCAATAGGAAAATAAAAATCTGTGTATTTCTAAATTGCTCATTTGTATCATTCTTCATATTCAATATTCATCCTTTCGCTCCTTTACACATCAAATATTTATCAAGCCTTAAGGCTTGCCATGGCCCCTTCCACTGATGCCTAAAACACATTGGAAGACAGGATGAGACAGATGTTCCCCAAACGCTCCCTATCTAGGGCCAAATACTTTAAAGTCTTTTAACTGATAGGAGGGATTTTGAGTGTCAGTGTAGGGACAGAAAAAGGAAACCAGCTCTGCTGGGGGAGCGGGAGACGCTCTGAGAAAGGGTTTGTAGCATGTTTTTCCTTTTGCTTCTCCTCATTTTTTCTCCTTTTTGTATGAGAATAGCAATAAAAGTCTAAATTGGAAAGAACTATGAAATCATCGTGGGGAGCATACATTCCCCTCCTTCATTCCCCTCTCGGACTTGGAATGCCAAGGAATAAAACCATGCATGACAGCAGCTTCTACCTCCTAGCTGAATCCCAAGCTTCCAAGAGGGTGCAGAGGTGCCTCGAGGACAACCTGACCAGGGAAGGCCTCTTGGGCCTACCTACAGGAAGGCCACACTACCTCCAGCACAGGTACAGTCTGCCAAATTCCACCCTGGAAGGCCAGTGGTGGGAGGAAAACGCCATGATTTCCTGAAAGTTTATTAAAGTATAAACTTTGATTACTTTTTTTGGTTATTTTTTTCTCATTGCTGAGACAAAATACCTGACACCCAGAATTAAGGAAGGAAAAGTTCACTTAGCTTACAGTTTGTGGAGGTTTCAGTCCATAATCAGCTGGCTCCAAGGCAGGGTGGCACGCGGCAGAGGGCAACAGTTCAGGGCAAAAGTAACAAGAGCAAAAGGCAGGAGCAGCAGAAAGCAGCCTCTTTCTCTCCCTTATATTGGAAACAAACTTTCAGCCCAGGGCGGTGTAGCACTCACACCCATAATCCCAGCATTAGACCATCAATCGCTCATAAACTCTAGAAGCCTACCCAATGACTGCATGAGGCTTTGAGGGGACAACCAGATACCAACCATAACAAGTAAAACATAATGTGGAGCCTTTATTTCATTTTTTAAAAAAAAAGTAGCCCTAGATGTCCATCAACAGAGGAATAGTTAAAAAGATGTGGGGTTTTTTTAGATAATGGAGTACTACTCAGCCATAAGCAAGGATAAAGTGGAGACTTACAGATAAATGAATGCAACTCGAGACCATACTGAAAAGTGAAATAAATCAGACCCATATGTGTAAACATCATACTGTCTCACTAGAATGAGAAACTGAACAAGAAAATAGGATCCAAAACATTCAATAGATATTGTGAACTGGGAAAAAACTGTGCAAAAGAAAAGACAATCTGTGATAGGGAAAGGAAGGGAGCAGGAAAAAATCATACATATACACAGAATAGCTAACACAGTCTTACAGCTAGCTTAATTCCTTGCAATGAATGCTTCATGCTAATATTGTTTACACAATACATCAAGCCTATATCTTGTACTCCGATTAACTACTATGAAGACAACAATATGCAATGTACCAACCACTGTAACTGTCCTACTCACCTGTTTGGAAACTCGGTTTCATTGTTTGTTTATCTTTTTTCTCTTTAAAATAAAAATAAATAAATAAAATGAAAATGAAAGAAACTATATATACATACATATACATAAAGTATGTTTTTAATCCCTGGTGATTTTAAAATGATTTTTAATTTTTTAGCTTTGTGTTCAGAAGTCCATAGGTTGTTCCCATCTTATTAAATGACTTTCTTTCTGTTGTCACCAAACCCCAAAGTCAAATGCTATAGCTTGATAGAACAGCACATTTTAACATAACCTGGATAAATCCTTCCAATGTTTCTAAGAGAAATTCCAACTGGCCTTCCTATAGTTACCTGCTTCAGGGCCACCCAGTTTAAGCAGAGAGAACACAGGAGGTCAAATATCTGGAGTAGGAAAGTGAGTGATCTGAGGGAAAAGAAATTTGTCTCCCATATTTATGTTCCTTTCATACAAAACCAAGTGACCACCTGTAAAATCTGCATAGATTGCAAGAAAGTGAGACCAACATTCTATCTCTGCTCATGCCACAAACTTGACCTGTGATGTTGCGATCAAAGAAGGAATTACAGGACATGGTAGAAGAAGCAGGAGTCAACAGAGGGAGCCACCAGTGTGTCCACTATCACATAGCCAGAATTTCATGTTTCTCCGAAACCACATTTACCATAGAAAGAAAGATCAAGCGTCCTCTCAAGTCAACCAGAAAGACTGCCTTCTGCACCAGAGGATCCCAGCTGCCTGGGGACAAGCAGGCTGTGAGCTGAACCATGGGCTGGACACAATCATGCCCCTGTCAGCAAAGCACAGCAGAAAGCCCGGTCAGGTTCTCCATGAAAGACACAGAGTTCACAGAGCCAGCAACTGTTGAAAGACAAAAGAGTGAAGCACACTGTCATGGTTTATCTCTAAGTCCTTTCACCAGTTCTCTGGACACTGACTCCACGCTCTGTCTGTGACAGAGCTAGAGAAGAAGAAAAGCAGAAGGCCCAGAGGGGAGAAATGAAGGAAGGTACAAGCAGTGTTCACTGCCCCTATATTCCTGACAGCACCACCTGGCTGGGTCAGAATGGAAAGGCTGTGCAGAAGTCAAAGTGTCATTTCACACTGGAATGCATGATACTTGATTTCTTTTAATATGTGAGAAGAAAAGAAAGCTATAAATCTGCCTGAGAACTTATTAAGAGTTAGAAAGGTGAAACTCTGAAGTTTGAGAATGAATGGATAAGTAAAAATAGATGTTCTCTAACTATGTCAAACTGTTGGGTAATTTTTACTAGTATAGACAGGTGCTTAGAGAGTAACATTACAAAATGACATCTAGCTTGGAGTAAAGTTTGAGACTGTGATTTACCTACTCAATACCTACTTCCTATAAACAGAGAAAGCCCCACAGACCTAAATACAATTTCTAGCTCTGAGGAAGCAGAATGAGGGGTGGGAGAACGTGACATGGACAAGGGGAAATGTTAGATGTCAATAAACGCTTATCTGAATATCATGTACTGGCCCGTACATTAAAAATATACACATGTATATCTGCTATGAAAAATTACACTCACTGCAGATCAATTTTTCAAGGAAAGAATATTTTCTCTTCAAAATATTAGGAAAAGCAATAATTTGCCTGCAAAAAAGTGAATGTAGATACAGAACCTCTAAAAATTCATTTTACCTATATTTATTGACTAATCAAGTATATTGTAAAACCAGGAAGACACAGCAATATTTAAAATCTAGCTTTTGAGGTAGATGACTAACAGCTTTACAACAGAGAAACAAAAATTGCAATTTGTTTTTTAAATAAAACTGGTCCTTCTGAGCCAATGAGATAGCTCAGAGGCACAGCACTTGCCTGGAAAGCACAAGGTCCTGAGTTTGATTCCTGACACCCCAAAAGAAGAAAAGAATAAAACTGCTCCTTTTTATTATCTAATGGAATGTCTCTGTGCCCTGTAGATAACTATGATCTTAAAAATCCAAACTTTGTTACAGTAATGTGGTGCTAATGAAAGTGGCAGCAAGGCAATAAATGTAAAATGTTTACTGTCCATAATCCACAGTCATAAAGACAGGAAATGACCTAAGTACTGGACAGAGAGTTAGACAGTTGTTTTTATTGTAGAATATAACTTATTTTTCCAACAGTAGAGTCAGAAGAATAAAAAATGCCTCAGAAATTGCCTCAAGACTAAGCAACTTCTTTTCTCCGACCCTTCGTAACTCAACAACTTTTTTAATTCATCCTGAGAACACAATTGTTTCCCAGATCTGACCCAAAGTACCAGCCCAAGCTTAGCCCATCTTCTAACCCTGGCTTGGTTTCAATGACAATGGTCAAGTTTGTGGCATGAACAGAGATAGAATATTTGTCTCACTTTCTGAATTGTCTGCTCCTGACATCCAACCATGGACATCCCTCATGAACAACACTATAAGTGAACAACAAACTGAGAAGCTCTTGATTTGTCAAAGTACAATTTGGTTAAGAAATTTTGTTTCAACATGTTTTCTTTCAGTATTTAAAAGGTGAAGACTCTGAGATAGTCCTGGTACCACAAACAAACAAAAAACTGAGATAGCAAGACAGAACAATTAAGTGAGAAATACCTCAATTTATCAATAAAGGGAGACAGTCATGAATTATTATTCATGGTTTAAGACAGCATGTTGCCAAATGACTTGGGAGTGGCTTCGTCCTTGGTGGTGGTGGTGGTGGTAGTGGTGTGTGTGTGTGTGTGTGTGTGTGTGTGTGGTACTTGGGATGAAAACAAGAATCTTGATAGTGAAGTATACATCCAGCCCTTTTTTATTTTTTATTTTGAGACAGTCTTGGCCTCAAGCCTGCCACTCTTTTGACTCAGGCATCTGAGTCAGACTTGCAGTTTTAAGTTAATATCTTTTGTATAGTGTCAACTGTATGTATTCATTTAGGAAAGAGGGAAAACAATAGTTTAGACATAGTGAACTAAAGCTCAAGACAACAGAGAAAACATTAAGGGATATTCAAGGTATAAAATGAATTCAAACATGTAACGTGTATGATTGAGTCAGATGTTCAGTGCCTTACTCAGATATGAACATACAGCTTACTGAATTACAGTACTCCCATCCCATCTGCAGTTTTGCTTTCTATGGTTTCTATTACCCACAGTCAAGAATCCCTAAGTTTCAAACTGTGTGCTGTTCTTAGGAACATGATGAAATCTCAGACTTTCTCCTTTCCATCCTGTCTGGAGCATGGATCTTCCCGTTGCCTCCTGGAGACACACTGTACACTTCTCCACCCATTCATCACCCATTCATCAGCTGTAAGTACTTTAGTGCTTATGCTCGGGGAACCCTTACTTTACTTAATAGCAACCCCAAACAGCAAGAGCAGTGCTGTTGGAAATTCAAACATGCCAAAGCAAAGACACAAAATTCTCCCTTTAAAGAAGAAGGTAAATATTCACAACTTAACAAGGAGAAGGGAAAACTCATGCTGAGGTTTTTCAATCCATAATGATAACAAATCTTCCATCCATAAAACTGTGCAACAGGAAAAAGAAACCTGTGCTAGTTCTACTGCAGAAGCTCAGCCTGCAAAAGCTACAGCTACAGTGCATAAGTATTTAGCTTAGATGGAAAAGGCTTTAAATGTGTGGGTGGAAGACAAGAACAGAAAATGTGTTCTGATTGATGGCCACATCAATCAGAGACTTTCTTCCAGAAAGCATTAAATCTATTTAAAGACTTCATCCAGAAATCATTAAACCTATAGGAAGGGATCTCTGAAATGAGTGACAGCCAGTCATTTACAGCAAGTAAAGATGGTTACACAGAGTCAAGAATAGGTCTGGAGTGAGAAACATGAAAATTACTGGAGATTTTACTGCATCTTAAGAGGGACAGAAAGAAGAAGAATGTGAAGCAGAAGCAGTAATGTACATGCTACCAAAATTTGCCTATGTTTCAAGTTCACTAGACATTAAAGGATAAAATTATGGAATATGATGCTTGGAAGAAATACAGCACTAAAGTCAACCATGCACTTGCCAAAAGGTTAAAACCTCTATAATATTTTCATGATTTAGGAAGAGACAAAATTTTCCAGTTCTGCCATTGTTTTGGGAGGAAAAACCTTTCAACTATCTAGTATCTCTAGCCAGCAACACCATCTGTTCCTGACATCCAACCATGGACATCCCCCATGGCCCAATGATCCCAGATCACCTGAAGTGGACAGTGTCGCTCCTGCTGTGCCTCATAGGAAGCCCCATAGCAGCGTAATGCCATGTCACAATGCCTAGCCATTTCACCTCATTTCATCTTAGCATGTAGGAATTTTATTATTCCACATCATCTCAAGACAGATGAATATATTAACTAAGATATTCTGAAAGACAGACGTTTACATAACTTGCATTCCAGAACAACTGCCCTTCTGTATCTGTAGGGGATGCATTCCTTATACACCTCACCCTGTTCTATACCCCAAATCACTTATGTTCAAACCCTTTATATAAAGGGATATGTGCTGTATTATTTGCATATAAACTGTAGAATTTTCTCATGTTGCTAAATCACCTCTAAGGTACTTATGGAATTCATGTAAATGATATGTAAATATATGATATATATTTACAATATATGTATTTATAAAATGACAGAAAAGACATTTCTGTACATGTCTGGTATAGCCTTGGTTGAATTCACGGTATGGAACCCTCAAATACAGAGGAAGACACTGTTATAACTCTTTTATATTATTGCTATTGCTGGAGCCTCTTACTGTCCCTAATTTATAAATTAGACTTTAAGTATGGATACGTGGGTATGTATATGTGGGAATGAACATCACGTACATACAGTTTGGTACTATTAGAGGATTCAGGTCTCCACTGGGGGTCTTTCATGTAATCTCCCACAGATACAGAGGAACTATTGTAGCATTTAGAAGCCATAAAAACTTGAAAAGTTATCAGAATACCAAGGCAAAAGGTGCCTTATCCCTTTTGTTTTAGGTTTGAGTTCCAGAAACCATAGAAACATTGACATCAATCTTAAGAGAAAATTCTGGGACAGGTTTTTAAACAGATGGCTTGGATATATTTAGGGAGAAAGGGTGGAAATCAAAGGATCCCAGCTAAGGTCAGCAAAAAAAATTTGTCATATCAATATTAGTTCCCTTTTTTATAGCCTTTCTCCATTAGATGAATAGATTAATATATCTGAGGCATAGAGGCCCTAATTCATAAAATATTTAGTCATTACATGTAAATTACATTATGACATGTAATTATTACATAATTACATTTATGAGTGAATATTCTTCCTGGGTTTTTTCCCTCAGCAGTATTCTTTCTCAGCTACTTAGAACAAGACACAAAAGTCCTAATTATCCAATTTTGGAAGACAAAATCCCAGTTTGGCTTATTTAGCAAAAAAAAAAAAAAAACTCTTATAAGATTTTTTGCTTTCAAATTTTGGCTTCTGCACTATTGTTTTTTTTAATGACTTTCCCAATCCCTCCCTAATTTTCCAACCAGAAAGTCTCCTGTTCCCACTGAAGCTCAGTTTTTTCTATAGTTATACTCTTTGCTATGTCTTTCATAAGAAGCTATAGAAATTAGTTTTCCAGGTGCTAAATAACTGAACTAATCCAATTGTGTTATAAGCCATTTGTTTGTTTTTTCTGCCATCTATATTATGACTACCTTGAAAGCATTTTTTAAAAAAATTTTGCTTGGTATCCTGAGCATCTGAAATATAACAAATATCCGGTGGTTGATGAACACAATCAACTTGGATGACTCCAGATTAAAGTTAATCAGGGTAGTGAAATATTCCCATCACAATGTGCAGAGGAAACTTCATGAGCCTTGTGATATGTCCAACATAACTGGATTAAGAAAACCTTGCAAATGACCAAGGCACCGTTGTGGGTATGTCTGGGTATACCTGTGGGGTGTTGCCAGAGATGATCGACATGGATGCCAGCAGACTCGGGCTGGCACCAACCAACAGGCATGTACTCTGAACGGAATAAAAGGGAAAGGAAAAGGAAGTTGGCAACAGTTGAAAAGTTCCATTCTACCTGAGTGAATGTCTTTTGCTACCATCCCTGTGGACATCAGTCTACAGATTCTTCAGCCTCCCAGTGCAGACTGGTACTATAGCCTCTCCAGGGATTTTCCAGGCTTTCAGTCTCAGGTGCTGTCTTCAAGATTCCTTTTGCTCTGCAGCTTCCAGCTTCTTTCACGGAGCAGCTACCTGGAGCTCTGACTCTCCAGCATGCAGATGGACACTGTGGTCTCTCCCACCTCTGGCTTGGTAAGCCTACTTAATAAATCCAATATATATATTACAGTTCTGTTCCTCAGAAGGCCCTTAATATACTGCAGCTATGTAGATAATAGAAAAGGAAAATCTTGGTGTCATGAAAGGCATTTACTTGTTCATCGCTTCAGATTTATATGTAAATTGCCTAGAGGAGATTTTAAAAATAAAATAAGAATGAAGAGACATCCGATCAACGACATGACAATCTCTTTTATTAAATTATGTGAAAATAATGCAGATTGTACTGAGGATATGAAATGAAAAGTGATTCCTAAATTTCCCTCCTGAGAAAGCTCAGAATTTCCAGGAAGGAGAAAAAGCTCAACAGACACTAATATTATCTAACCTTGGAGATTGGACACAAGCCTCAGTGCATGGCTAATACAGAGCACCCCTTTGATACCCGTATTGCCAGTAGGAATTCGATGGCCTTGGGAGACTGCATGGAGAGCAACTTTCCTGGGAAGGCTGTCGTGGGTATAGGGCTGAGAGCCAAAAGAAGACACATTAGCTTAAATCCAGGCCCCAAATTCACAGTTTCACTACCAAAGAAGACAATCTTCCATAAGGAAGTTCCCCTGCTTGATCTTCCTATGACTTTGCTCTCTGTCAGTTAATCCTAGACTGCTAAACTACTGATTATATAAACTTATTTCCACCAGCCAAAACTCTCAGCACATTTTTATAGCAACAGTTCAGTCAAGGAAAATCCATGTAACACTTATGGCCAATTATCCTGAGAAGACTTCTCTCATTCTATGAACAATTTTTAAAATGTATACACACATATATACATACATATATATGCAGATATACACAGGAAGCTGTATTTTTTACTAAAGCAATTCACTATTAAAAAAATAAAAGTAAAAATTATAACTATATTCACTTTGTACTTACAATAAATTTCAAGGAAAAAATGCATTCTGAAATCAGAGATGAAAAATAAATGTAAAGTAATTCTGAGAAGGAAAAAAGAAAGAAAGGAAAGAAAAAACAACGTAAGGAAAATAGAAGTAATACAAATTCAGAACTGAAGTACAGAATGCACCAGGAAATGAATATTAAAATTATCATAACAGAAACTCTCAATTCATTACGTAGAAGACAAATGCTAGAAAATTTTCAACCAAACAAAGAAAGGTCACATTACCAGAAAAGCTAGAAATTTAGTATCCAAAAATAGCTATGAGTTATTCCTAAAGAAGATAATAGGAAAAAATGGTTAAAAATTAAAATAATCATTAAAAATATATTTTTGACCTATAGAAATACCTGAATCTGTTATCTAAAGGGCTAATAAAAATAAAATAAAACCAGGAAAAAATACCTTCCTCAACAACAATGGCATTTTTAAATCCCAATGAAAATGATTCTTCTAATAGTCCAAGTTAAACAAGTTAGAGAATACAATCAAAATTAAGCTAGCTTCAGAATTTTTCTCCCAGTTATTAAATGCTAAGAGGAAACTAAATTATATTACATGCCAAGTTTTAGAAAAAAATTACTATCTTCAAGATTCTGCTGCACAGTCAGGTTGCAGATCATTTGTAAATACAAAAGAAAAACATTCTCCTTATGCTAAAAGTCAAATCTATAACACTAAGCATTTTTTCATAGATACAGACTAGCTAACAAAAAGGTGATCCACAGCAAAAAATAAGTAAAAATCTGAAATGTCCATTAAAATACCAAATAATAAAAAAGATTCTATATCGGGCCAAAAGTGTTCAAAAACTGCAAGTATCAAATACAGGTTGGGGAATTGAGGAAAACTCTACACCAAAATATCTACACATTAAAATAGCATCTACATTAAAAGATAAACATCAAATTAGAAATAAAGTGCCTCTGGAATTTTGACACAAAAAAGTTGTTCTTAGTAGATAGCATTTCTAAATTATTAGGAAAAAGTCGACCTATACTTGGTCATATAACACGTATCAATTGAACAGATTAGCAGTTGACCCAAACAAATCATTAACAAAATACAAATTTTAAGTGGTACTGGTTTTGAGAAACAATTCATTCTCACTAGCAATGAAATAATTTGAAACAATATTCTAGGAGGATGATTCAGGTATCATATTGGAAACACAGTAATACCTCAAGATGGACAGCTTGAGAAGAAATTGATCTTCGTATGTAACTGGTGGTAACAGGTTAATTCTGAAAGTCTTTCTGGAAAGACATTTACTAACATCAATCAAAAGCGTGAAAAATGATATGTGACTTGAGAATCCCATGTTAAAAGCACTGAACAAAATGCACACACAGGATAGAACAACGAGGGGAAAATCATCCATTTAGTCACTTAACATTTATTGATTACCTACTATGTGCCAGGTATTATTCTGAGTGGAGATGACTATCAACTGAATGCAAAATCTGTATGTTGAAATCCTAAACCACAAAAGGATGGTATTAAGAGGTGGGTTCTTTGGTACATAATCAGGTTACGAGGGCAGAACTCTCTTACAATGGGATAAGTCCTTCCAAAGAGACCTAGGAGAATAGCTTCGTCTCTTCAGCCAGGATATAGGAGGACAGCTTTTGATGAACAAGGAAATACACACTGAATTTGCCTGCACCTTGATCTTTGAGTTTCCAGACTCCAGAACGGAGAAAAATAAATTTTTATTGTTGATGACTTGCCCTATGGTATTGTTAAAGCCACCTGAAAGGACCAAGCCAGAACCCAGAGTGATAAACATGATAGCACAGATAACAAATCTCATCATGCGTGCACTGTGATAGGACAAAGGGGAACAGCCATGGCAGTCCAATTCCTGAACATGTTACCTAAAAGGTATGTGGGAAGGAATACAGGAAATTCCTGAAGTCATAGAACAATAAGATTTAGACATAATTTAAACATAAGCTCTGTTTGACATAATTATTGAGTAGCATTTCTCAAAGATGTTCCATAACACAAAAAAGGCAGTGTTCTGCGTCACATTATACTTGCAAATGCTCCTGGAGAGTCCCAATATATGCCACCAAATTAAAGATTCTAAACAGTGTTGAGAGTAAAATATCTGCTTCATTTTTTAAGGTTCTCAAAACTTGGATTTTTAAAAATGTAGTTCTGTAGTTTCTACCCTGGTCATATAAAAATATATTTGAAACACTGTCATAAAGAAAAGTATAAATGAACAGTGTCAATTATCCAAAAACTCATCATAAATATTTTGTTCTTGATATCCTTTCCTCTCTCCACGTGTATATAACTACACCATCAAAATGTGTATTTTGAGATCATTTAAAAATACTATTGTTGTTCTTACAGATTCATTTGTTTTTCCCTTTTTCTTTTTGCTTTTCTCTAACCCTTGCATCCTCCAACCAACTCAACATAAAGCATCCAGTTACTTGTTTCTGTATTCACTTAATTACAATTTTTTCACAACAGACTGTAAAATTGGATTGTCCCTGTACTCCAAGAGTGGACTGAAGCCCTAAGCAAGTGATGATGAGTGCCAAGACATTCTACAAACCTTGGAGAAAGGTCTTGGATGCATCTTTCAAAGAAGGTAACAACCGGTCTTATAGTATGAAGATTAATTTACATGAAGAGATGTAGATATATCAAAATAAATCAGCATTTTCTTTTCCTGATAAGGGAGGGGATGCAACCCTTTCTCTAAGCCAAGCGTAGGGATGAGGAGCAGAGGGCGCAACACTGTCCTCAGGAGGGTTATGATTGCTTTCATAAGGGGATTCCACCGGGTTGCTTTTTGGTTTTTTCTGTGTTGATCTAAAAAAAAAAATGATCACTCCCATAATGTGTGTCCTCTACCTCTACCACAAAAACAATTCTTGAAAGTGTGATGTATTCCTAGATGATTTTCGAGAAATGCATGATAACAATAAAGCTGTGGGATTTCCCGACAGAAGAAAGAGAAAAGTTACAAGAGGAATGAAATACATTTCCGTAAGTGTGAGGATGAGTTTTCCCTGGCACTCTACGCGTACGGAGGCTAGGGCTGCCCTAAGAGGGTCCCCTTCAAGGTGCCCTGCAGGAAAGGTGAACCCAAGATTTGGAATATTTGAAAAGGATGAAAATAACTAAAACCGGATGAAAAGTGCCTCCCTCAAATTAGGAGCTGAAATATTTTTAAAAAATATAGTTCGAGGCCCTGGATTAGAGCTGTATCACTGATAACTTGAGAAACGCATTCCCCAAAAAGTGAGCCAGCAGCTGCCCGAGGGATGTCACGACGGACGTAGGCACGCAGGCGCCAAGAAGGAACTCAGATTACATCAGCCAGCGCTTTGCCACCGCCCATCTCATTTCTCTTGTCGGCTCTAACAGCGGAAGAAGCAAAAGGAATGAGCCAATGAGAGGGCAGGCGGGCCCAGAGGAAATAACGGCGAAGGAGCACGTGACTCTGCCTGCTGCTCGCCCCACGTCCTGATTGGCCAAAGCAAGGGTCCAGCCTGAGCCAGGCCTGACGAAGACTGGAATTGGCTGAAGGAGTGAAGTTTCATTGTTTTCATGTTGGATTGTTTTAATTACCTTTCTAAAAAAGACTAAAACAGCAAAAACCTCTGAGATCAAGATATAATCTAAAAACATCGATGAAACATATGACAAAGTCTGGACATCAGCAAAGTAAAAATGATTTATTTCAGACTGTCACCTTAAATAAATAGGATCTACCCCTCGGTGTGCCTAACTACCTACCTACGGCAGTACAGATATACATTACATTTACAAAATGCAATCACCTTTTGTGTTTTTCACCATATATCTGTCTCTTATTTAGTAAAACACTCTGGAAAGCCCTCAGACCAGTTTGAATTCCACCACAATTACATCTGAGTCTTCGGAATTAATGTACTCCAGCATCATTTCCATACTGACGGAATTTTGCTTTATTTCCTTTATTTCCTTTCTTTAACTGCTCCAAAAAAAATGTTGCAACTTATTCTATTATACAAATTTTACTTTTATAGGATCATTTTCCAGGCATCTGCATGAAAGGAAAATGTATACATATTATATTACAGTATACTGTCAAAATAATTTACACAAAAAGGCACAACAAAACTTCCCCTGGCAATGTATAATAATGTTACACCCTTCGAGTGCCCTCTAGCACCAGATATTACCACCCTTTTTAAATTTTTAACAATGTAATAGGTAAAAAAGATAGATACTGTTATTTTAATTTGCATCTCCCTAGCTACTGATGAAGTTGAGAGTGTTTATTAGTCATTTTTGAATTAGCTCTTTTGAGAAAATCCCTTCGGCCATCTGCCTAATTTTACTCAGTTATTTATCCTTTTCTTCTGAATTTCAAAGAGTCTTTGGAATAATATAGAATTTAAATATTTATTTTCAAGTACTACAAATACTGTTGCTTAAATCATGTGACACCCGTCATTGTCTCAGTGTGAGACGTTTTCATTTTAGATTCATAGAAAACCTCCCGTATGGAGCTCGAGTTTCTCTCGCTGCTTTCAGTCCCTCTTGATGATGTCTTCTTACCTCATCACGATGCATTTGTCAAATGTCATAAATCAATACTGGTCCATTACCAAACAAATCAACACACCCTACCTGGAATTCTCCAAGTGGTCCACTGGTGTCTTCTTTTTTTGTTCCAGGATCTAACACAGGATCACACTACATTTCTTTGTTATGTCTTTTTTCCGTGTTCTGGTTTGTGACAATTTTTCAGTTTTTTTGTTTGTTTGTTTTACATGAATTTTTGGCCATTTTGAGGGATATTGGTCAAGAATTATAAAATGTCTCTCGATGCTGAGCTGGCTAATGTTTTGCTCATTAGACTGTGGCTGTGGGTTTCCAGACCTAGTACCATAAAGGTCCCCTCCTCTTCACATTAGGTAGCACTGCTATGCACATGCATTACTGACAACAGCAACCTTCATCATTTAGCCAGCACAGCTTTTTACCAGGTTTCACCACTGTACAGCTACTATTTGTTCTTTTCCATTCTGTACTTTCCATAGCAAGTCACTAAAGTCATACTTTAAAAAAATTCAAGTGTATCATTTTCTCTTAAACTTTAGGTTTCCTACTGTCTCGGTGACTTTTCTCTCATTGCTAAGACAAAATACCTGACACCCAGAATCAAGGAAGGAGAGATTTATCTAGCTCACAATTTATGGAGGATTCAGTCCATAGCCAGCTGGCTCCAAGGCGGGTGACAGGGCACAGGGGCCACACTTCAAGGCGGCACAAGACAGCAAAGGAAGCAAGAGTACAAAGTGAGGGGACGAGCCCTTTGTCCTCCCTGACACGGCCTGCCGGCTATCTGCCCAGGCCCACACTGTCTTGGAGGCCTCCCCTGGCACAGGCTGAGGGTGTGGGGCTGCTGAGTCACTCAGCCAAGCCTCGAGATTCCTCAGGTTGACACACTGTATCCACCAGAACACCTACCTGAACTATTTCCTCCTTGTGGTAGAGTGATCAGCCTCCTTAACCTGACCCTCAGCTTCACTCAGACATGTTCATCGTTGTTGCCCTTTCTACCCCTCACTCTGCTTGCACTGAGTTAAATCCCTTTCTCTCTTCATGACTCAGTTGAATATATGTGGCTTTTCTTCAAAAATATATTTTATTATGTCTCCAACTTGAATCTGGGTGATATGTCTCTACCTCCCATGATATACTGACCTTCCCACTAGAGACCTTACTGTTATGTGTTAGAACTCTCTGTACCCTGCACTGGATTAAATGTTGCAGTAGAATGGCAATAATGTCTGTCCTCATTCTTTGGATTTCGAGGAGGTAACACAGCACCTAAAACATAGTGTATACTCAATAAATATTTGATAAATAAATAAATACTGCTTCGAAGTACCATTGTCTTGACCACAGAAAGTCCCCAGTGTATTACTCCAAATTTTCATTTATTCATGCATGCATTCATTCAACCAATATTTATTACATACTTTCTACCAGACACAAGGGCCTAAGCACTAGGGGCCTTGCAGATAAAACAGACAGAGTACCTCTCTTCCTATAATCTTGCAGCTATGTATTATACAAAATTAACTTTTTAGAAAGATAAGCTTCCTTCCAAGACATCTTTCACGGGCCACACACTATGGCTGTCAGTACTAACTAATCTGTCTTCAAGTTTCTAGAAGAACATGAGCTGCACCTGGAGAGGATGTAAGTTGACTTCTCTTTTTTAATGTTCAACTTCCTTAGAAAGCATGCATAAAAAATTTGGGGGTTTAGGAGAAGCAGTGAGGATTTGGAGAGCAGAAATATCAAAGAAGAGGAATGGCTTAGAAAACAGATTTTAACAGTGTAGGGGTACCAAACCTAGTCCTGCAAATTTTATTTCAAATGCTAAGCTAAGAAAATGGGTGGAAGAAATAGTGGCATTTTAAAACCCTAAATACAGGTATTTATTTGACTTAATGAGAGTATTCACAAATGTAAATTTTGATGGAGAGCTCTTGACCTTCTGTAGCAGGTTTAATTTATTCCTCTTTTGAAGTGTTTGAGTATTTTCATTTTATTCTGGGCTGCCAGGGAATCACTCCACGAAGTTGGAGGTAAAGCTCACAGTTATGAAAACCACCCACCTCATATTACTACTGCCCGAGTGAGCCCCAGGCCTCCTAAAATATTAATTGTGTAATTTCCACTAGAGCCCTTGCTCCTTCTCCTAAATATGTGTTTCAAAAATAAAATGAAGTCACTCCAATTATCGAGTGTTTTGAATAACTTTTATCTCATAAAGCTGAACTGAAATGTTTTTAATAAAGACACCCTCAGCTTCCTAGAGTCAGTTTCATTGGATTGCTATGTGACTATAATGAAGAGGAATTTAATCTAAGTTTAAAAGGTCTTGCTTAGGTGTCTATTTCCTGGTCCATAAGATACCTTCTGTTATTTTCTGTTCTATACATAAAGCCATGCCCTAGATGCTATGCTTAGTACACAACTAATACAAACTAATGAACCACATGTATCCCAAATTCAGCCTCACCAGTGAATTATGAAGTCTAAAGTAGAAGAAAAAGCAAACCTAGTCACTTTTTTCCAAAGAGAATCTTTTTGAAAGATTTCTAATTTCCCATCTTTTATTTTGTTTCTAAGGGATATGAAATACTTTACAACATAAGTCATTGAGAAGGAGTTAGATATTGCTTAGTATAAGAGCCAATTCCTGAAGGTGATTGAAGCTTCTTTTTGTACTAGGAATTGAACTCAGAACCTTGTGCTTGCCAGGCAGGCGCTACGCCACTGAGCCCTGGCCAAAGCTTTTACAATTAGTAGATTCATCTTATTTACATGTCCAAGTTATCCTTATGTTTTTTTCTTTTTGTCAACATGGCTTTGACTATTATTCACTCCTTTAAAAAATACAAATATGCAAAAACAAATATTCCATCCTAATAAGTACATGTGAAATGAAAACAAAAGGGGGGGGGCTATGTCTATCCATTTGGTCAGAGTAAGTAACACAAGCTTTCTAAATGGAAGTATTGTAATAATTAAACTAATTTCCCAAAATTATTCTAGCGTATTCAATTATGGATTTTAATTATTTTAGAGAAGCAACTCAGAGTGCTAATGAGGAAGACAGAAGTAAAAATCATGGTGGAGTGAGGTTTCATGCTTCTGCATTCTATAAGCTTTATTAGACAATTTTAATCAAATATTTGATGAATAATAAGAGCCTTTTGGGATAGTAAAATGAAAATTATCTTTACGAGTCTGAAAAGTAGGTTGAAGTATAATCACAGTCAGTTAAGGTAAGTGGATTTCATTGCCAAAGGGAACATTGGTTATTGAAAAGAAGTCTCTAGAGAACCATTTCATATTAAATGGGAATAATACTAAAATAAAAATTAATGCATGCTGAGTGCATGATGTAAACTCCTAGAAATCAAAAATGCTACAATAATGTCCTTCAGTCTTTCACTCACAATAGAGGATGTAAAAAGCTGATTTCTTATCATTTGGTTTTCTATATTATATTTGCTTGTTTTATGTGAAATACAAAATGCATTCTATGCATTTTTCCCTCTATAGATACCTTTTTTAAAAGAGAAGAATTTTTTAAAAATGAATCTAGTATTTCTTGGAATACCTGCCTCATAACCATCTGGGAATGAAAGTTAAAAGTACAAATTCCTGGCATCTAACTCAAATAAAGTGAGTTATTTCCTGGGTTGCAGACAGGGTTTTTTTTCTTGAAATGATCTGCCCATCTAATCTTAATCATACCAGAGTTTACATTGTTAAATGAACAAACATGATGAGTGTCAGATTATTACAATTCCTACACTTTCTCTAATATTATCATGACAATGTTTATAATAATATATATTAATTAGTTCATTTTACCTTCTTAACAAGTATCACATACTGAAATAATTGCCTTGTTTAAACCAGGCATGGAGGCACACACCTGTAATCCCAGCACCCTGGAGGCTGAGGCAGGAGGATCCTTATGAATTTAAGACCGGCCTGGGCTACAAAGTGAGCACAAGGTCAGGCTGAACTGCATAGTGAGATCCTTCCTCAAAACAACAACAAAAAGAATTGCTTTGTTTAAGCTAAGGAAAACCTTTATAGGAACTTGGATCAGTCAGCTATTGCTGTGATAAAGACTATCAGGGACATATGGTCACAACGCACTTATGTAGCTCCCCTTTGAGGTTATCAGTGATGAACACATAGCTCATGTGAGTCAGCTTGTAGTCAAGTGACCGTGGCTGGGCTTATTCAGGCAGCTGTAAGCCACAGGGGGCTTTTCAGTGTGCCTCATGTCTCTTACCCTCCTTGTACCAGACAGCCCTAGTTGTGCTGGAGTCTCTCATAGGGATGACACAAGCAAGTCCAACCAGACATCTAATGTGAAGCCCCTTTCAGTGTCACATCCACTAATATTGCCTTGGCCAAGGCAAGTTAAACGACCAACTCCAAAGCCAAAGGGTGAGGAGGTATATGCCACAAACCATGAGATCCATCACAACAGCAAGAGCATAGGAAAGTACCAAAGAAAACGTGAAAAAGGAAGTAACCCTTAAACAAGCCTTTAGGTCATAAATTACCTTAACAAAATCAGCTTCCATCGATCTTCGCTACCCTATTGCTAACTGGGTAGAGAATAAATACCTGGGGAGAGTTCTGCTACACACTTACATTTACCTAAAATGTCACTATTAAATGTATTTCCTTAGGTCCCTGTGATATGTAGAAATGCACTGGTATAACTCAAGCTGCCCAGAAAGGCGACAACATTAAGCCTGAACACGGTGGTATATGTGTGCATCTCTTTTTCCCAAATGAAAGAAAGTGGGCTGTTTTAACAGCACGTTTATAAATTATGTAGGTCGGAGATAAAGGAGCAAGCAGCAAAACAGAAGGAAAAGGAAGTTCAAGGTAGCATGAAAGAAGAATTAAGAAAACTTGACACTAATTTGATGGTGTCATAACCATGGGAGGAATCGTAACAGATTTGGGGTTCTACTGGTTGTTAAGGTGGATATGCCGCCACCGAGTAGTACAAATGTGGAAACAGAACTCAGACAAAGAGCTGGACGAGCACTGGCGAGCTGGAGACGTCTCAGACAGAAATGACACATGAAGGATGAAAGAAGCAGTAAAGCACTGAGGAAAAAGTACATGAAGGCTCTAGGACAGAACTGAAAACAAAACACAAAGTGAGACATCTGAATCGTGCTTCTTCGTCCAGAGCAGGTAACAAATCTTTTTTTTTTTTTTTTGAGGTAGGGTCTCACTATGGATGGAGTTCAGGCTGGCCTTCAACTCACTATGTAGCCCAGGCTGGCCTCAAACTCACCATAATCCTCCTGCCTCAGCCTCCCAAGTGCTGGGAGTACAGGTGTGTGGGCTGCCATACCCAGCACTAGATAACAAATCTTATCACCTGCTCTAGGCGTGATAGCAAAGGGATGTCCCTGCTTCCTTACAGGGTGATTTCTTATCAAAAAGTGCAAGAACCCACTGACCTAGCATTACTGCTCTTTTCCTAGATAAAAATCACCTTCTTAAATCCAGGTAAGTAAGTAAATAAATAAAAAAGAACTGCTGAGGGAAATTTGCCACTAGTTTTTCACTAGTGTTTTGTAACTGTCTACGCACTGTTTTGGAAAACTGGAAAATCGTTCTGAGTCTTTTGCTTGTAGAGTTGCATTTGCTTTTCTTTGATTCAGACCACACCCTTCCAATGTGTCTTTTTCAATGTGTCACTTCATCTATCTTCCATGCTTTTAAAACACTGCTGTGTTTGATATCAATTAGACAACATGAAGTGGATTTGGTTAAGACATGCCCAGGAAATAGTAACCAGGTGGTAATAATGATTGACATTTTAAAAAGTCTAATCTGGAAGGCAGGCACTGCCTGAAATGCTTTCTGTGTGGTACTCTGCTCCTTCCACACAACACCTTGCCTTCTCTCGGGCAAGAACATCTGGACATATAGAGTTTAGGTAAAGATATCGAAGTTCTCACAAGTAGGAGACCCAGAACTGAGGCCCACGTGCTCTGCTTCCAGTACTCAGCTTTTCATGTGGGAAAAAAAGATGCAAACATTTACCACCATGTTTCAGGCTTAAGAGAGCTCAACCTCTTCACCCAGCAGGTTCACCACTCTGCCTCCTGTCTCCCCGTAATTATTAGAGGCATAACCTTTAATTTTCAAAGTGTCCCTTTTGGGAAGGTACGGTGTATGATTTACCTACTCGGTGCCCAAACCCTTACCAACCACACAATGCTCTCTCTGGCAGAAAGCTGCTAAAATCATTCGACAAATTAATGTTAAAATGTATCCTCTTGAAAGGCTATATTATATATATCAGCTGTCATTTCCTTATGTTTAGAACTGTAGTGCTTCTGGTGTCACTAGACTGTCAGGATATATGCAGCCTAATTACCTATCATGTACAAATATTAATCCCATCTAAATTATTAGAGAACCGGGGCTGGGGATATAGCTCAGTGGAATAAGCGCTTGCCTAGCAAGCGCAGGGTCCTGAGTTCGATCCCCAGTACCACAAAAAAATAAATAAATAAATAAAAATAAAAATAAATTATTAGAGAATCACAGTCTTTCTCTGTTAGAGCATCTGGAACATGTGCACATGTGAACAAAATTCATTTATACTCATCCACTTGGCCTTCTCATTGGAAATCTGATGTCCAGCAGCTACCCAGCAAGGACCCCCACTCCTCACACACATTTCTCATAAGAACAGCAAGGTCTCAAGTCCCAAACTTCACTTACTGCTTCGCTGGGCACAGCAACTCCCTGCTGGTGGCTACTGTGCAGTCCTAACCCACTCTGAGCACTGTGAGGAAGCACGGCCAAGGACAGTGTGGCTTACAAACACCACCAGAGCTGTGGTTTCTTCACTGGGTCCGTAAGAATGTGTGTTCAAAGCCTCACCAACGTATTCATCGCTAGTGATGATGTCAGTCCCTGACCAGCCTGGGCTACATAGCAAGTTCAAAGCAGTCTGCACAGCATAGAGAGACACTGTCTCCCCACAAGAAAGTTATTTCTGTTCGTAATCATGAGCCTCTTCACCAAAGGCCTTAAATCTATCTATTAGAGAAAAAGAGAGGACAAAATAGCCCGTCACCTCAGTTTTTCACTTTGCTGTCTCTGTTAGCGCCTATACATTAAAAGGGAAAACAGGGGGAGGGGCAGGAGGAGAAGGAGAAGGAGGAGGAGGTGGGCGAGGAGGATGAAGAGTGAAAGAGTAAGGGCGGGGGGAGGAGAAGACAAAAGGGGCAGAAGGAAGAAGGGGAGGCCAGGTATGCTGGTGCACATCTGTAATCCCAACCCTTGGGAGGCTGAAGCAGGAAGATCCTTGTGAGTTCAGGACCAGCTGGGCTACAAAGTGAGCTCAAAGACAGCCTGAACTGCATAGTGAGACCCTGTCTCAAAAAGACCAAAAAAAAAAAAAAAGAAAAGAAAAAAAAAAGAAAAGAGAGAGAGAGAGAGAGAGAGAGAAGAAGAAAAGGGGGAAGGGGGGGAGGCTTATCCCTTAAATAAAAATTAGACGCTTATAATTTCCATAAACATAGCAGAGTTTCTATCTCAGAAACAGAAAGCAAAATTATTCCACTTTTGGAGATTGTTTAGTTTAAATATGTAAATATTCTAGGATCCCTTCAGAAAAAGGCAGAGGTTTTATGTCAAAATGTGTTCAGATGTCATTGAGTTGCACAGTCCTCAAATCCTTTGACCCTCAACACAATGCTTTGACTAAGCACAAAGTATTTAAATATTAACCACAACTACAACGGCAGCCTTGGCCTAACTGCCTCTGTCTGAGACAAAACCCGAGTCTCACAGTGCCCAGGTTTTCCCACTAGGGAAGTGAGAAGAGCAGCTCCTGCGCGCCCACCCAGTCAGGTTACTACGTCCCTCATGCCTGTCATTTCTCTGCTGCTGCACTCTGGTTAGGGGCCACTTGCTTCACCTCCAGACTGGATGAGCTTTAGGAGTCTCAATGAGGCTGGGGCTCTGCCAGGACTCGGTAGAGCTGCATCTTGGGAATGACACAGCACTGGGGACAGAGGCAGACAGTTTGGGGCAAAAGTCGGAAGATCAGCCCTTATTCCGGCAGTGCTTAGTTTAGGACAACAGGAAACTGATATACAAAGCTGCCTATTCCGGAGAACACACCCGGTCTCCTCCTTGGTGGAGGAGTTACATCGGAGCCAAGGCTGAGCCCACAGCTTCTGACTCCTGAGGATGACAGACCCTCTACTGTGGACACCACCAGCAGGAGATGGTGTTCTTCTGGTATCGGGTTAATAATATCCCTTAGTTATTGCCTGCTGATCAGGTCCCAAACCTCCCGAATGAGTGTACTGCAAAGGCTAAATCACAAGAGGCAAATGGAATGATTTCAGGGCTCAAGGAAGATCAGAGCCCTCTCACCGAATTTGATATTCTCTCAGGGCTAAAACCAAGACCTTCCCTGGGTCATCCATATTTATTTAGTTATCAGACGGGAGGGGAGTGCTCAGAATGGGCAAGAAGGGCAGAACCACTTGAGGACTTCTCCAAGTATGAGACTAATCCACCCAGGTGGGAGGTGCCTGAGGCTGCAGGCTCTCCAGCTGAGATCAGATCCAGGTGTCCTTGGCTGTGGTCCTGTCTTATCCTTTGAGGGTTTCTGGCTTCATCACCACTGCAGGTTTTAGTAGGGATCAGTGACTCACAGAGTTTCACTTACTGTGAGTCCGCCATTTCCAGACAAGGTGCCTTAGGCCTTGGATGGACTCACACGTACACATGAAATGCTAATTGGTTAATTTAGGTCCTGCCCCAGTCTGCTTCATAGTGGTCTCCATCATTCTGGTCCTTCATGGTACCTTTCTGGAAGCTGCCAACTTGCCAGCCAGGTCCTATTAACCCACAGGGAAGAATTGCTGTTCCCTAACATGCCACACTATCTGGATTGCCAGAGTTTAAAGTAACCAGCAACTGACCCTGACGACCAAGAGGTAGAGAACTATAGATATGCAAAAGAAAATAAGAATTCTATATAGATTTCAGGATCCCTGGAGCCACATAGAAGAAACAGATCACCCAAGACAGATAGCTCCTAATGTAATAGAATAGCTGATAGAGAAAGAAAAATCCTTAAACAAAATAGGGCAGTACCATGTAAGTAAGAGTAAAGATAAGAAAGACTTTCTGCTACCACAACAAAACTACTATTTTCAATTCAGTGGATGAATTGAATAAGTGAATAGTAATTATTGAAGCCTGATTTAGTAGTTCTGAAAGATACAGGACAGGAAGTAGTTCAAGATATCACGAGCAAGGGAGAAAGGAGTGTAATATCTGCAGAGGAAAGATATGCAACCTAGTAAGACTCCCTGGAATGACACCATGGGAACAGAGCTCTTATAAGGAGAAATTAATGGTGAAGAGAAAAGATAACTAATTAAATGACCAAGAATAGTATTGCTTGGATTAATCTACATTTTATGAAGAACTGAGAGGGTTTACCAAGTTTCAGGGTTTCTAAAAGGACTATAAGACATAAAATACATACATTATGGTACAATTCCTGAGCACAAAAACATAAAGAAAAATATCTTAGATGATTCCAGGGAATGATGAAAAACCTTAGCTCAGGCCACGTAACAAAAATGCCATTTCTCAGTGGATTAAACAACAGTATTGATTTCTTACAGTTCTGAAGGCAGGAAAGTCCAAGAGCAACTGGCCCACAGTTCAGTGTTGGTGGGGGACAGTTTCCTAGCCTGTACACCGCTGCCTTCCAGTGGTGTCATCGTGACAGAAAGCAGACAAAGAAGAAGCAAGCTCTCTTCCGTTTCATTTTGTCCAGACACAAATCTCATCATGACGGCTCCACCCCCAATATCCATTTAGCTTCCGGAGCTTTTCTCACCAGATGCCAGTGTACTGGCAAGTAGGGTTACAACAGGTGAATTTTCAGGAGGTGCAAACATTCAACCAACACTGCACAATGATTTACAAAGGATGAAGCATCAGATTGACAAGATATAAGAATATGATCCAATAAATCTATTCCCACTCAAGAGATACGATCATATATGTCAGAAAATATATACATACGTAGCCAGGCATGGTGGTATATACCTGTAATCTCAGCACTAGGGAGGCTGAGGCAGGTGGATTGCCCTGAATTTGAGGCTTCCCTGAGCTATATAGTGAGTTCAAAGCCAGCCTGAACTAAATAGGAAGACCCTGTCTGAAAAGAACTCACAAACTAACTACCTAAATAACTTACCAAATAAATAAATAAGGAAATGGAAGGATTTTGAGACTACGTTGCTCATGTACTCCATCTGAAACTGATGATCAACAAAAACAGTCATAAGCAAAAAGCAAGCTGGGCATGGTGACACATGCCTGTAATCCCAGCACTTGGGAGCCTGAAGCAGGAGGAGCATCATCATGAGCTCAAGGCCAGCCTAGACGAAGTAGTGAGAGCCTGCTCAAAAACAAAAAAGAAGAAGAAGAACCAAAAGACCAGAAGCTTTAGGGCTGGTTAGAATGGTAAGCAATAGCCCTGAAATACCTACATAAGTATTTCTATACATAGTTGGATGGATAGGAAGTTAGATCCAATAGTCCACTGATTGGTTAATTCAATAATAGATTAAATAAAATGGACAATGAGAAAAATGTGTTGACACATAAGTACTAAAGAATAATGGAAACATTAATATTGCAAAGGAAAATAAAATGATCCTCCAGTAAAAAGACTTAACTATCTGTAGAACCAGAGAATAGGAAAACGACAGAGGAAAAAGTTCTGGCTTCCGAGTCTTTGTGAAATGAGAAGTAACATGTTCATATGTAATTGTAGACAACTATGTCAGATTGTTATTCCAGACTATGTGTTATACCTCATTAAAGAAATATTTAAAGTAAAGGAAATGGAACTGCTAACTACTAGAACGGAGGTAAAGCAAACACTTCACATCAAAACAGGACAACCAAAACTGTACATAGGCCAAATTTATAGCTCGTATGCCTTTACTCAGGAAGAACAACTACAAACAATACTCATCTTAAATACTTTTTAAAATAATGAAATAGATAAACTATAAAATTAGTAATAATAAGAATTTAGATTAATAAAAAACAAAAATAAAAAGGAAATCCAAATTTGGGTGATCTGTAATGTCTAATAATGTAGGAAACCCTTGTAATCTTTCAAGCAAAAAGAAAGGCAGATATATAAGGCAATGAGAATGAAAGAGGAGGTATAACCTACTACAGAGAAAATATTTTTAAAATTACATGAGAACTACTAAAATATTTGACTGTAATAAATGTATAAACCATAAAGAAATCAATAATTCCATAAAACTAATATAAATTACCATGATTCACTTTTGAAATGAGAAATCTGAATTAAAACAATTATAATAAAGTTGACTCAAATGTTGCTCAATGATTTTTCTTTTATAGAGGAATGTGGATCAAATGTTCCTAAATTTTATGTAAACTTTGAAAAACAAATAATTTCAACATTTTAGTTAAACTTTCTTCAAGTATAGAACTTACAGAAATGCATTTTATAAAATTAACACCAGTTAACTACAAACTTAATGAAACTAAACCAAAATATCTACAGTCTAGTCTTCTTTACAAAAACAAATGAAACATATAAAAATACTACCAAAAAGAATCCAGCAAACAGGACAGATAGACAAACTATGTTTATCTTAGGAAAATCATTTCAGTGCCAACAAATTTGTCCATAAATTATACAGAATCAAAATATTAAAATAAGAAACATGGCCAATAAACATCAAAGTTGCAATAGATTGAGTCAAGTAAGCAGCTCTTCCAAAAATAAGTTCAAATAGATTCATGAGTCAATATAGTAGAGTAAAAGGTCTTTAAAGAGGTCAAGTATATATGGAAATTTAAGAGTCATAGCTTCCCTAGAGAGGGGGATGAATTCCAAGACATGTCTTTAAACAATTTTGCCGCAGTCATCATCAAACAAATTTAGACGGCATAGGTGAATCAACTGATGGAATTCCTTGATGTAGTTAAGAAACAATGCAAACACAGTAGATGAAGCTGTTACTGATATAACAAGGATGCTGACTGACAGGAAAATTTGGCGGTAAGCAGAAGAATCTAATCTAAAATAATCACAAACACTACAGTAAATGCCCAAATCCACGGCATGATCATTCACTGTCAAGAATTATGTATTATGCATAGTTGTATGTGCTATACTTCCATGAACCTGACACTGTAGCAGGTTTGTTTATACCCACTTTGCAGCAAACATGAGTAATGCGTTGTGCTACATGAGAACTTGGTGGCTGACTGTAAAGATGCCAGATGACAGGAAGTTTTCAGCTCCATTACAGTCCTATGGGACCAGTGTGGTATATTCAGTCCATCAGGAACACAACAGTAATTATGTAACACATGATTGGATACAGAAAAGAATTTTCCTTTAGTTGTCAAAGCATAGGGAATGATGCTAGTATGACAGGACGTCCATCTGGAAGAAAATAATACTGGACCACCATTGACAGACATAAACTTCACATGTATTAAAGATATGCAAATTATAACAATAGTTTTAGAAGAAAATTTTAATAGGTTCTATGTGCAGCCAAGAATTTTTTTAAAAATAAGCTTCTTAACCAAGAAAGGTAAGCCAATGCTATAAAGATACTATTTACATAGAAATTTAAAGACTGGGTATTTTGAAAGATAGTATGTTTTGGCAAATAGTTGTGAAATATATGATGAGGAGTAATATACACAGTAGAATAAAATCAACAAGACATAGAGAGCTACAGTGGTGGACACCTGCAATTTCTGCACTTAAAAAAGCTCAAGCAAGAGGAAGCGAGTTCAAGCTCAGCTTGGGCAGTAAATCATCTATCTATCTATCTATCTATCTATCTATCTTTTTTACAAAGCGTGCATCTGGTTCAGAGGTAGAGTCCCCCTGAGTTTGACCCCAGTGCTACATTTATTTACATCTATTGATTTCATCTATTTACTTATAATAGATGAAATCTGCTAATCGGAGCAACTACTTTGAAGATAACAATATGTCATACAACAATCAGTGTTACTTTCCTATCATCATTTTGTGGAATTCTGTATCTTTTCTATTGCTTTTGTGTAGTTCCTGTCTTTGTTTTTGTTCTTCTGTTTTTGTTCCTTTCGCTTCAAAATAAAAAAAGTTAAGAAGAAATTAAAAAGGAAAAGGAGGAAGAGCAGAAAAAGAGGGAAAAGGGAGAGTTGGAGAGATACCCAGTTTAAGAAAAGCAAAAGACAAATAAAATAGAAAAATAGGCAAAAATTATAAAATATAAATAGGCAGTTTATAGAAGAGCCATATAAACACAAAGAGCAGATGAACATAATGAAGAAATGCCAGTAAAATTAAGACATTCACTCTCAACAAAGTGGCAAGCAAATGCAGTATTGAGAATTTAGGAAAAAATATACACAAATTTTACTTGGGAAATTTGAATTATCAGTCTTTCTTGTTCAATATAGAGGCAATTTTGTTTCTCCATATATTTCAGTATGTGGTAAGTTGCATATATAGTTGCAGAACTTACATATATAAGGAGACTATTGCATTTTTGGAATTTTACATTTTTGATCAACACATAATATTTGTAAATATTTCAGAGGCACTGTGTGATGTTCCACTTTGTGTATATATTGGAAAGTGCTTGACTCAGGGTAATTAGCATATTGATCACCTTAAATGCTCATCATTTCTTCATGGTAAATACATTCAGAATGCTCTATTCTCTCTTAAGGTATGTAATATATTATTAACTATGTTGCCCTTGGTTTGCCGTAGAACATAAGAACCTCTTCCTCCCATCTAACCATAACCCTGTACCTGCTGATGAACCTCTCTCTGTTCCTCCTTTTCTCTGGGGAACCATATCCATGTAATCAAATAATTGCATACTGTTATTTTCAAGGTAGTTGCTCAGATTACACGATATGGGCATGAAAAATTAATCAATCAATGTAAGCACAAACCATCCATTTTAATGAACTAATAGAAGTCAGTAGTATAATTATCTTAGCTGTCTTGTATATGTATGTGTGTATATATATATATATATTTATTTATTTATTTATTTATACAGTAGTATAACCATATCAAGTTACTATAAAAAGATTGTTGTTCCCACCAACTTGGAAGCACTAAGCTAAGCATGATATTTTCCACACTTACCAAAAGTGGGCTTCATAGTTGAGGCCTTTCCCTTAGAATAAGGATAATATGAAGTGACAGGTGTTTAAAAACTGACAGATGTGTTTATATATATATATATATATATATATATATATTCCATTGTTACAAATGAAATGTTTGTATCTCCTCCCCATTCATACATTACCACCTTACTTCCAAATGCAATATTATTAGGGGCAGGACTTTTGGAGAGGTAATTAACTTTAAATGAGGTCCTCAGGGTTTATCTTCCATGAACAGATTTTTATAGTGTCTACAGTACATCATTACCACAGTCTTAGGTAACTAAGATATCTGCTACCTACTCTAATTTTACAGAAGTTAGTAACATTCAAAGAGAGAACTTGCCCAAAGTTATGAAATCTCATACTTTGGGGGATATTGCAAGGTGAACAATATAATACAGGACACATATTTTATAAGATTATTTATAATAGTCACCCAAAGAATCATATACCAGTGAGTGCAGCAAATCTGTCCACATACTACAGACCAGAAATCCAGCAAAGGGCCTAGATCCTTTGCGATGGTGATAGTGTCCTGCATGAATCCAACCAAAGACCTAGAGCCCATAACATTGCCTCCCATGAATCCAACTGAAGACCTAGAGCCCATGACAATGTCTCATACAGGCCTGTTTCATGGATCTGTGCTGAGAAAGCCCAAAGGTCAGTGGTGAAAGCTAGAAAGTCTGTGCCAGCGAGATGAAGGATCTGTACTAGCAGGTTGAGGGATCTGCACTGGAGCCAGGAACCAATGCTCAAAGTAAGAATCAAAGCTCCCCGCAAAAGTACCACAACCATTCTCAGCAACGGGAAGGTCTGAGCTCCTCTGACAACAAGGAAAGCCAAATTCCCATCAGGAAAGCCAGCATGACAAGCTTCTTCAGGAGACTTAGCAGTCCACCATCTTCCCCTACAGAGCCAGGAAGTGATGCTCAAAGTGAGGTCCAGAGTTCCCCCAAAGTGAACCATAGCCATTCTCAGCAACAAGGAGGTCCAGAGCTCCTCCTCTGATGAGAACAGCCAAGTCCATCAGGAAAGCCAGCACAATAAACTTATCCAAGAGAAGCAACCGCTTCTTACAGCTTCTAACAGCACTCAGCAGCTTCCCAGGACCCAACAGCCTCTCTCAGCTCCCAACATTCTATTATGCTGCTGGCAACAATTCTCAGGTTGGCCTCCCACACCCAGCACCATGCTTACTCAGTTCAGCTGGGGGTTACTAGTTAACCACCAGTTGTCAATCCACTACGTAAAAGTAGCCTTTGGTAGAACCAGATTAAAAAAAAAAAAAAAAACAAAAAAAACAGTTCTCTGTCTCATTCATGCCTCCATGCTATGTTGTGCTAATACAAACACAGCCTTGCAACAATATGAACAAAACTTAGGGTTTTCCTAGAGGAAATATTCTAAGATCAATGCCACTTTCCTGAACAACAGCAATCCCCCCAATAACAGTATTTTGTCTAATCATCTTGTACATAGTATTTAATTATGTTGCTTAGGTACATGCATAAGAAGTTTGTTATGGTTGATACATTGTGTCAATGTGGGAAGTCTAGAGGTTTAGCTGAATGACTCAGGAGGAAACTAAGGTGCTTACTTTGTATGCATCCTGAGCCTATGGATGAGGAGGGAATAGAGAGTGTGTGAGAGTTACATGCCCCCTAGGTCGTGGTAGCCTGTTTACAATGTAAGGAAAGAGAAGAGGCTGCTTGCAGCCATTCCTCCTTTTTGCTGGTTATTTTTGTTGTGTTCTGCCGCCATGAACATTTGCCCTCTGCCATGTGCCACTCTGCCTCTGAACCAGCCAAGTATGGACTGAAACCTCCACAAACTGTAAGCTCAATAAACATTTCCTTCCTTCATTTTGGGTGTTGGGTATTTTGTCTCAGCAATGAGAGAAAAGTAACCAAGGCACAATTTGGTACCAGGAGTGAGATTGTTGCTGTTATTATACCTGACCATGTGGTTCAAGAGCCTTTGGAAATGGCTTATGGGAAGAATTTGGAAAGGTTCAGAGATATCACCTGAAAGAGATGTGCTAGAATAGCTTCAAATGTTCTGTCTGGGAGATTCTGGTCAGAGCTCGGAAGACCAGAAGCCTGATAGAAATCCTGCTGGTAAAGGCCGGGTTTGGAAGGTTTCTGTTGGGAAGAGGAATGGCATTGGTTGTTGGACTCCTGATGATGTATGTTATGGCTCGGCAGAATGGTTGTCTGCATTTTACTCATGTCCAGAGACTTTGCCTAAGACTGAGATTAAAGGCAGCAGCAAAGTGATTAATCTGGCAAAAAATTTTCAAGGCAGTCGAATGTTGAGGCAATGACATGGCTATTGTTGGGGGCTTTTAGCCAGATCTATGTTGAGGAGCAAGACAAAGAGCCCAGCAGAATGATTTAAAATGTGAAATTGGCCAGAAAGGAAGCTCCAGTAAAGCTGTGGATTGCAAAGATAAGGCTGAGGAGTTCTCTATTGCTGAGAAGGAACAAGAAAATGAAAAGCATGACATGAGGGTATCATAGAAAGCAACAAGTCTCCACCCTTTGCAGTCTCAAAACTGTAAAGGTAAGAGATCTTGTCTTGAGAAGGAAGCCAAAAAGCACCATGTTCAAGAATGGCGGCAGTGGCCGCTGCAACAGGTTCTAAAATGGCAGCAACATAGAGAATTTGTTCCTCGAAATTGGATTTAGTTACGCCTAGTGATCCAAGCACTTGACCCCTATGACCAAGAGAGAGGAAAGTTTGGCTACTGCTCCAGGTGGCAGCAGACCTTGGCATCATCCACATGGCCCTGGATTTAGGTGCATGGAGAATTCAAGAGTTCTGAGGTTAAAGAGGCTTCCACCCAGATTTCAGGAGGCCTGGGAGGCCAGGCAGTGTGCACCTGAGAGGGTGTCTTAGTTACTTTACTTTTGTTGCTGAGACAGAATATCCAACACCCAAAATGAAGCAAGGAAAGGTTTATTTAGCTTACAGTTTGTGGAGGTTTCAGTTTATATTTGGCTGCTTCAGAGGCAGAGTGGCACATGGCAGAGGGCAAACTGTTTAGGGCAGCAGAGCACAGCAAAACCAACCAGCCAAAGGGAGGAATGGCTGCAAGCAGCCTCCTTTTCTCCCCTACATTGTAAACAGCCTGCACCCACTTAGGGGGCGTGTAGCTCTCATATAGTCTACATGCCCTCCTCTTCTGCAGGCTCAGGATGTATATAAAGTAAGCACCCTGGCTTCCTGCTGAATCACATAGTTAACCTTTTAAACTTCCCAAATTAACACCATAAACAATATCCCAGAAGGGTAAGGGCATGTCCTTTTCACCCTAAGATCCATAACTGCTGAGTTACTCAGCTAAACCTCCAGACTCCCCAAGTTGACACAATGTATCAACCATAACACTGGGCAATGTGTAAGGCTGTGAGTGTGAAGCAAAAGGTTCACTGGAGATCTCAGAATTTTAGAAAAGCCAGGACCGTGGATCATCTGAGGAAAGCTGCAAGGAGGTAGCAAAGCGAGCCTATGAGAGAAGCCATAGGAGCTGTAACCACCAGAAGTGCCATAAGGGTGGACTCATGCAAGGCCTTTGGATATCACAACATGCCAGAAGTTGCTTCAGATGATGGATGTGGAATTACAGAACACAATGTTAGCCATGCTGGATTTTGGACTTGCTTTGGTCCCAATGCTCTATATTACCCTGTTGGTGCCTTTTGGAATGGTAATGTTTATTTTGTGCCTTTAAATGTTGGAAGTGTTTAATTTTCATTTGTATGGGGGCAAAATGTTATGGTTCTAATATAAGAATGTCTTTATATCTGGAAATTGGTTTAAAGAAATGTGTTTGGTTGCCAAGTTGGCAAGGGGTGGAATGTTATGGTTGATATATTTTGTCAACTTGGGGAGTCTAGAGGTTTAGCTGAATGACTCAGGAGGAAACTAAGATGCTTACTTTGTATGCATCCTGAGCCTGTGGAGGAGGAGGGCATAGAGACTGTGAGGGCTACACATGCCCTGGGTGGGGGTAGCCTGTTTACAATGTAAGGAAAGAGAAGAGGTTGCTTGCAGTCATTCTTCCTTTTTGCTGGTTGTTTTTGCTGTGTTCTGCCACCATGAGCATTTGCCCTCTACCATGTGCCACTCTGCCTCTGAGCCAGCCAAGTATGGACTGAAACCTCCACAAACTGTAAGCTCAATAAACCTTCTTTCCTTCATTTTGGGTGTTGGGTATTTTGTCTCAGCAACAAGAGAAAAGTAACCGAGACAAAGTTATCTTGCTTTCAAATGGAATATTCAGACTCCTCAAGCTAAACAACATGTAGAACTCCAACACCTTCAATGCCTGACATTCCGTTAATCATCACTTGTCAATCCTTTGGCTCAAAGTATTAGAGAGTTTTGAACATTATGTATCTGCTATATGGAAAAGATAACATTATGCACCACTTACTACATTATCGCATATGAATAATGTAATTATGTCAAACTCAGAAAAGATGATATAAAAGATCCAATTGCCTGAGGAAGTCTTGAAAAAAAATGAGTAAAAGTAGAACCAAAACGTGAAACAGATCAATTTAGAAAGATTCCTAAGGAATTCAGGTAACAGAAGATGGAATGAGAATTCTGTGTAACGAAAATGAGCATAAGACCTCCTCCCTCTAACCCCTGTTGGAGCTGAGCTGAACCTCGGACAGCCACAAGAATGCCAGTGAGCTGGCCCCACCTCTGCCCACCAGCTCGGGAGCCAAGGGGAGCCATAGACAACCTCAAGGGCCTTGGGTGACCCTCCCTGCTCCCACCCTGCACCATGAGGGGAGCTAAGCTGTAACTCAAAAAGCTTCAAAGGCCTCAGTGACTGCTCACATGCCTCCCCCACTGGTGTGACAACCAGCAGTATGAAGCCACAGTGACCATGACCCACCCACTACTACACCCCAGTGGAAATAGCTGAAACCTGGACAGCATTAGGAACCCCTGAGTGGGAGCCAAGCTGAGACCCAGACAGCTGTGGGAGCATTGGGGATTGCACCCCACCCATACACACACCATCGAGAGAGTCACACTAAGCACTGAGGACCCTTGGATCCTTGCCCTGCTACATTATCCTGAGAGTGAGGCTGAGCTCCAGGGAAACTCGGCATCTCTGAAAATGACAAAATGAAGGAACAAAATGCAATTGCAGACCTCTACCCCACCCAGAACAAGTCCAGGAGGCATCAACACAAAAAGAGCTTGGAAGTCATACATCTGAAATTTCTGAAATGATAGCAGCTGAAGTAAAGAAACAACTCCATCAGGCCATAGAAGACATCAGAACAGAAATAATCTCTGAGGTAAAAAAAGAAATGACAACAATAATGAAAGAATTGCTTAGCACATCTAAAGAAGACAGAAAAAAATAGAGGAGCATAGAAAATTAATGGAAACCTTGAATGAACAGTGCAGGAAAGAACTGGAATGCATGAAACAGATTCAAACAGATAACAGGAAATTAAAACTTCCATTGAAAGCTGGTAAAACCACTTGAATGAAGCTGAAGATAGATTTTGAGACCTTGAGGACAGCATTTCTGTGAATGACTGTGAAAGGGAGGATCTCTTAAAAATAACAAGAAACCAAGAAATAATGTAACAACTGCAAGACAAAGTGAAGCAAAACAATGTAACATTAAGAGGTATCAATGAAACAGAAGATGTCAGCACAAATGACATAAAAAGGCTATTTGTGGAAGTGATAAAAAATTTCCCCAAGCATGGAAAAAGAATTAAACATCCAGTAAGAGATGCATATAGAACTCCAACTAGCCATCACCAAAATAAATTGACAGCACAGAATTTCTGTAATCAAGGTCCCAGAAATTCAACAAAAGAACAGAATATTAAAAGCTGTTAGAGGAAAGAAACAGATCACCTATAAAGGAAAGCCTATCAGAATCATGGCAGATTTCCCAACACAAATCATCAAGTTAAGAAAAGCTTGGAGTGAAATATTTCAGGTCCTGAAAGAAAACAACTCCCATCCCAGATTGATGTACCCTGCAAAATTATCCTTCAAAATTAATGGAGAAATAAAGTATTTCCATGATAAAGATCACCTGAAGAACTTCATGAGCACCAGACCAATCCTACAAAGAGTTCTAAGAGATATTCAAGAAAGAGACAAAAATGACCACAACTTTAGGAACAACAACATGAAGGTCCCACCAAGCAGAGTAAGAAATTATCAGAGGGAAACAACAGGAACCAAGAGCAGGAAAACAACATGACAGAGATCAGCCAATACATATCCCTTACAACCGTCAATATCAACAGACTCAGTTCACCAACCAAAAGAAGTAGACAGGCATACTGGATCAAGAAACAAAATCCAACAATATGCTGTATACAAAAAACACATTTAACTCAAAAGGAAATTCACAGACTGAAAATCAAAGGATTGAAAACAATACTCCATGTGACAGGTATCAGGAAAAAGGCAAGTATAACTATGCTGTTTGCAGACAATGGGAACTTCAAACCAAAAACAATTAAAAGAGATAAAGAAGGTCACTACATAGTTGTGAGGGGAAAACTTCATGAGGAAGATATAACAATCGTAAACTTCTATGCACCAAACACAGGAGCACCCAAGTACATAAGACAAATTTTAACGGACATGAAAATGAAGTAAGCAGCAACACAGTCATAATACGTTAATTCAATACCCCATTGTCACAAAGAGATATATCAACTAGACAAAAAATTAGCAAAGAAATAACAGAACTAAACTAAACATGTGAGCAAATGGACTTAGTAGACCTGTACAGAGTGTATCACCCAACAGCATTGGAATACTCATTCTTCTCAGCTGCACATGGGACATTCTTTAAAATAGATGGTATACTAGCACACAGAACATGCTTAAGGAAATACAAAGGAGCTGAAATTGTCTCGTGCATACTATCAGACCACAGTGCAATGAAATTGGAAATTAATGACAAAGGAAATCGCAAGAACTCCATAAACATATGGAAATTAAACAGCACCCTCCGGAACAATCGATGAGTCACAGATGAAATCAAAGAAGAAATTAAACACATGTACAATCAAATGAAAATATAGATACAACTTACAGGAACCTGTGTGGTGCAATGAAAGCAGTCCACAGAGGGAAATTTATAGCAGTGAAGTCCTAGCACAGGAAAACAGAATGAGCAGAAATAAACAATCCACTGGAAAAGAAAGTAGGTAAAAATCTCAAAGACATAGGGGTAGGCAGAGAGTTCGTGAACAAAAACCAAACTGCATGGTAAATACTTCAGAGAATCAGCAACTGGGATCTCATCTTATTGAAAATTTTCTGCACATCAAAAATCACCAACAGAGTAAAAGGAAAACCCAAAAATTGGGAAAAAATTTTGTCCAACTGCCCCTCAGACAAAGGACTCCTATCTGGAACATATAGAGAATTTTAAAAATCAGGCTCTAAAAATTCATAGACCCAATCCAAAAATGGGTATCTGAGATGAATATGCACTTCTCAGATAAAGAAATACTAATGCCAAATAAATATATGAAAAAATATTCAACATCAGTAGTCATTTGAGAAATGCAAATTAAAACAACACTGAGAATTCTTCTCACCCCACCAAGAATGTCTATCATTAAGAAATTAACCAACGACAAATGCTGGAGAGGCTGTGGGGGAAAAGGAACACTTCTCCACTGCTGGTGGGAGTATAGATTGGTGAAACCTGTGGAATCAGTTTGGAGATTCCTCGCAAAACTAGGATTAGAAGTCCCACTTAACCCAGCTATTCCCCTTCTGGGTATCTTTCCAGAAGAATTAAAATCATCATACCACAGAGATAAATGTGCACCCATGTTTATAGCAGTGAAATTTGTCATAGCTAACTCTTGGAAACAACCCAAATGCCCATCAACTGAGGAATGGATAAAAAAGATGTGGTATTTTTATACAATGGAGTATTACTCAATTACAAAAAAGATAAATTCAAGGCTTTTATAGGTAAATAGATACAAGTAGAGACATACTCATAAGTGAAATAAATCAGATCCACATGTGTAAACACCATATTGTCTTCCTAGTGTAAGAACATGAAAGAGTAAATAAAACCCAAAATGTACAATAGATAATAGGAAAGTGAAAAATTTCTCAAAGGAAGGAACAACTGGGATAAGGGAAAGAAGAAAAAGAATGTACTAAGCATTGTGTGTGTGTGTGTGTATACATGTGTGTGTATATATATATATATATATATATATATATATATATATATATATATGGATTGGTGGCATAACTGTACTGCTGACATCTGATGGTTTATTGAAGGGAATAGTTAACGATGAATTTTTTTAATATTTTGAGCAGTTTTGCATGCTTATATCTGGTAATCTGACCAACTTATGTGAAGACAAAAATTTTCAGTATAATAACCACTGGTGACTTCCTACAATCCTGTCTAGTGAACCTATGTATTGTCTCTAATGTTCTTTTGAATTATTATTCTCTTATTCCCTTCGATGATTTCATCAATCTTCTATTCTTACATCTGGTGATCTGAGAAATTCCGTTGAAGATAACAATATGTAATATAACAACCACTCTTAGTTGAATTCCTACCATCTTGATTAGTAAAACTGAATTGTTTCTAATTTTTTTACTATCTTTTATTCTTCTTAATTGTTTGATCAACCTTGCATTCTTACATCTGGTAATCTGAGCAACTTCGTTATAGATAACAATATGTACTGTAACAACCATTGTTAATTTCCTGTCATCTTGTTTTGAAATTCTGTATCGCTTCTATGGTTTTTGTGTTTTGTTTTTATTTTTGTAATTTTGTTTTCTTTTCTCTTTAAAATAAAAAAATATAATAATAACAACCACTGTTAATCCCTATCTTTTGGTTTGAAACCCTGTATCCTTTTTAAGGTCCTTGCTTTGTTTTGTTTGTAATTTGCTATTGTTCTTTTTTTGTACTGTTTTCTTTAAAATAAAAAGAAAGGAAAGAAAAGAGAATGAATTTAAGAGTATGCAGTTCACTGAAGAGTCTTCTAAACAAATTTCTCACATCAGTTTTGCCTTAGATGACTTTCAATCTTCCGCCTGCACTCTTGATCATTGGTAACTTAAGAAGCCATGTGTAACACCCTGTGGAATCAGTCTGAATGCCTCCACATGATATTCTGCTTGGAATGAGCCTTACACAAATATGGCTAAGAATTTGTTGTACTAGAAGTAAAACTATTTATTCTTATTCTGCCACAGTGAAGGAGCCTCATTATATCATCCTGACTGCTTTAATAATGGAAGATGGAAGAACAAATCAAATGTAATGAGAAACTGAGTGCAGAGTGATACTGTGTAATGAGTGAGATTTATGATTAAAAGAAAATACTTTTTAATATTTAGGGAAAGAAGAATACATTTTTAAAATGAAGTCTTCTTCACCCAGCTGTTCTGGTTTTGAGTTTTTAGATGCACTTTATTTCCCTGAGGCTGGGAAATGATGTTTCTTTTTCTTATCAAGACCATAAGGCCTGCTTGGCCTTTCACGGGTTTACACTAGTGTTTCTCCACGGGCTGAATAGATAAGGCTGATGCCAGCAGAGGCCCACAGTCTACAAAGAACATCTCTGACATCAGCCGGTGTTCCATTGCAAAGGCTCCTAAAGGTGATGAAACGTCCCACTTGCGAGGTTCCAGGAGCTGGTGATCTGCCTCACCTCCACAGTAACCGCCTTTGCCAAGCTCTGTCTCTGACAACTGGAGCCCACGGCAGCATCCACCCAGACAGGCCTGCTTTTGTTCATGCGCTACCCAGACCCTTTGCACGGCAGTCCTGGCAATTCTCATGTGACATGCACCCATGAAGTCGCCCCCACACTCACATGAGAAATTCAAGCAGTCCTACAGCCTCCAAGGTCCTCCAGCCTGAGTCCCCGGGGACCGCCTCACTCATCTCTCCTGCCAAACTGGCTTCCTCACTGTCTCAACTTTTTGTCCTGCCTCAGAAGCCTGATTCTTGCCAGTCCTCTGCACGGTTTCCTTCCTCGTTTCCTGTGGTCCTTCCTTATCCAGACGGATTTTCTTGATGAGCCCGTATTTTAAAAAAATAAAAAATCCTCCCCCTTTCTATCTTCTTATCCTTAGTTTTCTTCACAGCACTTGTTATAGGGTTTTTCATTATTGTCATTTTGTGTTTTCCTCTTTCAATACATTATCAGCTTAGCAGGACAGGGAAATTGCTTTATTTATACTGCACTCACAGAATTTGGAATAGAATTAGGATACGAAATATTCAAAAAATATTTGTTGAATTAGAGAATCATATGCAAAACTGTATGCATCTATATGCAACGAAAAAATCTAAAATGGACAGAAGGACACAGTGAACTGCTAAAACAATGAAAAAGTTTTGATGTGTGATATTTGTTACAAAATAGTGTCACTGCAGAAGAATCAGAAATTTCAACTAAACTCTAAACCAAATCCATTTAATTTCTTTCAGTACTGGACCATGGATGGCTAGCATCCGGGTCCCAGCTCAGGAGGACAGCCAGAGATTTACATCCAGGTGAAAAGAATAAAGAAAAGTTTCATAACTTATTCAATGAAGACATCTAGCTATCGTGTCACACACAGACACATATACACTTGTTACAGTAAGTGGATTATCACCACAGTGTAAACTCTGACAGGCTTCAAACTGACAGAAAAGAGAGACTTCTGAAAAGCTTGGGTTTCTTTGTTTTATCCTCTCTATATAATTTTCACACATCTTTTCTGGGAAGTAGTAAGTTGGTGACATGTGAAATTTATTTGCAATGATATCTTAGAAAGAGTTTTTTGTAGAAAAACTTCTATATTTCATGAATATATTGTGAAGCCATAGTACTCAGGAACTGCAAAGATAGGACAAGTTATAACCTTGTATCAACAGGATGAACTTACCACATTCAGGCCATTATAAGATTTTATGAAGACCTATTTGGCTTTTTCTCTCTATCACCAGTACCATAAATAATGTCACCTCTTAGGAAATAACGTAAGTTTTGTTCCCTGGGATCCACCTGATAGGCCAGCTCTAAGGGAAGTCCTTGCTAACTCATTCTGACTGGTAAGAAATGATGGCAGCACGTAGGCACTGGAGATTTCCTTAATTTCCATAAATTGTGTAGCTCTCAGCATGATAAAAAGAAATGCAACAACTCTCTCAGGCTCTCTCCCCATGCATCGTTTCTTCCTGCATCTTTTGCTTCTTCTCCCTTTTCCCCCAGCACTTCTACCTCTTCCTTCCTCTCTTCTTTCCTTCAACAAATATTTGGCAAACTTATTTTAAATGTACTTATCTTGAGGAGACATAAAGACCTAAGGAAAAAAAGCCCATATACCACACACTTACAATTAATTTTGAAAAAGAGTGAAAGCATTTGCTAGGTGCAAAACAACAAAGTCTGTTTTTTCTTTGTTTGTTTTGTTTGAGACAGGGTCTCACTTTGTAGATCAGGCTTGCTTTGAACTCACTGTGTAGCCCAGGCTGGCCTTGAGCTCATGGCAATCCTTCTGCCTCAGCCTCCTGAGTGCTGGGATTACAGGTGTGGGCCATCATGCCCAGCTAAAGTCTCTTTTTAATTTTTGTCAGAAACTGTTACAAAAACTAATTCCTTGGATGTAAGCTGGCAGCCAATGGTCTTAAAATTCACTATATGCAATATTAACAGAATTAGTCCCCAGAGAAGAGACTGTGTACTGGTTACCATTCCAATTCATTTTTATTTTAATAATCAGAACATTACTCTTTGGTAATATATAGATATTTTCTCTGATGAAATACTCTATGCTGACTCACAACGCACATGTCTGGTACTGTTTCTTAACTTTCCCATGATCATTGTATTTATAGCAATATCTGCCTCCAATAACTGGTCACCCAAGGCTCAATGTTGACCACAAAGAAAGTAGCTCTGTCTGGCAGCAGGGCCAGTGCCTCTCTCATTTAGTATCTTTAAATCCTAATGATCTGATCCCCACCCAGCTCCACCTCGGTGGGTGACTCATACAGGGCTAGCTATGTAAGTCTATCATACATGCACCAGGTCACTGCAGAAGACCGTTTCAGTAAGCCTGTGCACACAGAGCCTTGAGACGTACCAAAGGGGGCTTCACCTTACAAACAACATGTAGACTACATAAACACAGGTGCAAAAATGTGTCCTTTTTTAAAAATTAAGTTTGCTGGTACATTTTAGATATACAAAATGATCACATTCATCAGAGGGAATTTGTACATGTACATCATCTATCTTGACTCTTTTCTCTCCAGTCCAGTCCCCTACCTTCAACCAATCCTTCCCTCTGTATTTACAAAAGCCTTGTCTCCAATTTTTATCCTTCTAGTCTCTTGTCTTTCTTTTCCCATTTTCCTTCCCCTTTCCCCCTCTCTTGTTTCCCTAAAGAAAGATGCTGCTGGTGTCACACCAAGGACCCGCAGATGTTCTCGGTGTCCTGAAACTGACCCGTGTGGTATCAATCTAGAAGAGATGTTACCTTCTTCTTTTTTTTTTTTTTTTTTTTTTGCGGTGCTGGGGATCGAACTCAGGACCCTGTGCTTGCTAGGCAGGCGCTTATTCCACTGAGCTATAACCCCAGCCCCGAGATGCTCCCTTCTTGAAGTTATATTCCACAACAAACCAAACACAACACTTGCATTGGGAAATAATACATGGGCAATACTGTAAGAGCCGCAGGCTTTCCCCACAGAGGAAAAGTTAAAACTTTCCATAAAATGCCCCTCACCAGATGCATGGATAAAGAAAATGTAGTGTATACACACAATGGAGCACTACTCAGCAATAAAGCAGGAGAAATTCGAGTCACACGTGGGAAAGTGGATGCACCTTGAGTTCGCAATGCTAAGTAAAATAAATACAGAGAGTTTTAAAGGGATCTTAGAAATAGGCTTTTTCTGGAGGTTAATTTTCTTTCTTTGCCTTAAGACAAAAAGAAGGGAGACTGGATCATCTACTTTATATCATCACTCTATGTGCATATGCAACTTTTTAAATGTTTTTCTCCTCCACTGATTTCAGAAGAAAGCAGGGAAGAGTTTCCTTTTGTGTGTCTTACCTTGTAACTGCCACCTGCCTTTCATTTCATCATAACCAGTGGCACTATCAGTACATGAAATGACTCCTAGCAAAGACCAAGAAAGAGAAGGTCCTTGCCTGATTGAAAATTGACAGGCTAGTGAAGGATACATTCAACAAAAAAACATGTACAATATATTAGGTAGTTATAAGTGGAATAAAGAAAAGTGAATATTAAAGAAATAGAGTAACCAGAAAGGACAGTAAAGACAGGTGGAACAGTGGCTATTTAAAATCAGAAATCAAGGGAAGGTCTTTATGAACAATTTATATTTAAGCAGAAATATGAGTTTCATGCTTATGAAGTGCACTCTGAGGGAAGAAACTTCTAAAGAAGAAAGATGTCAAAGGCAAGCATAATCACTTATTAAAAATTCAAATCATTATCTTGAATGCAACGGAGTTAGCAGGACGGAGGCAGAAGTCAAAATGTAGTAAATTCCTTAAATGCTAGAAATACACTGTGTGTGTAACAGGGAAGAACTAGAAAAGTTTTAAATTTTTTCTTTCTTGTATTTCAGATATATAAAAACAGATAAAGAAAAAAATAAGCATCCATGTACCCAGCACCCAGTCTAAGATATAACTAAATCTCCTTCATATTTCCACACAAACAACCAAAATGTATGTAACCTAACAAAAGAAATCTAAGATCTTTAGAGTGGAAAAGTTAAGAAATCTGTCCTAAAATATGAAAGGAAACTCAAGTAGATAACCTATTAGTAAGAGAAAAGATTTAATATAAAAAGGACTCAATTCTTTACCAATTTTTTAGATTTCAACTGCATTTAAGTTTTTAAGGGCTGGGGATATAGCTCAGCGGAATAAGCGCTTGCTTAGCAAGCGCAGGGTCCTGAGTTCGATCCCCAGTACCGAAAAAAAAAAGTTTTTAAAATATATTTAAGTTTATTGGTATATTTTAGATATAAATGATAATCATACATCAACAACCTGTACTCTAGTAAGATGGAAAATATACAAGAAGTGGACAGACTCCTGGACACATATGCATTACTGTAATTGAATTAAGAAGATATAAAAATTCTAAATAACCCAATATCTATCAATGAAACTGAAAAGGTAATTAAAAACTTACTAACAAAGAAAAGCCTAATCCCTGATGGACTCACTATTGAATTCTATAAGAATGCCACTAATGCCACTAATGCTGAAACTCTTTAATGAAATTGAAAGGGTAGCAATACTTCCAAAATCACCCCTGGAATCAAGTGTTACTCTGGTATCTAAACCAGAGGTGGACCCAACCAGAAAACAAAATTACAGACCAATCTCCCTAATGAACACAGATGCAAAAATGCTCAATAAGATACTGGTGGACAAAACACAGCTAATCTTCAAGAAGATTACATACTGTGACCCTTCAGGATTCATTTAAGATATGCAGGGATGGTTCGACATATGCAGATCAACAAATGCAAGATACCACATGAACAGAGCCAAAGACAAAATCACATGATCCTCTCAATAGATGCAAAAAAAGCATCTGACAAAGTCCAACACCCAAGTCGTAATAAAAACCCAACAGAAAATTAGAATGGATGCTCTCCATCTCGATTTGATAAAACCATCAATGACAAACAAACAGCCAGCATCATACCAGATGGTCAATACCTGAAAACTTTCACTCTAAAATCAAGAACAAGGTAAGGATGTCTGTTATCACCACTCCTATTCAATATATTTCTGGAAATATTAGCCAGAGCAATTAGACAAGAGAATGAAATAAAAGAAATAAGGATAGGAAAGGAAGAAGTTAAATTATCATTATTTGCAGATGACATGATACTGTACATAGAAGACCCAAAAACTCCACCAAAAGATTTCTGGATTTCATAACAAATTAAATAGTGTAGCTGGATACAAAGTAACAATCAAAAATCAATAGCACTCTTGTACACAAAAACCAAACTCATGAGAGAGAAATTAGGGAAATCACACCCTTCACAATAGCATACAAAAAAATGAAATACTTAGGGATCAGTATAACAAATGAAGTAAAAGATGTATACACTGAAAATTGCTGTACTCTGAAGAAGGAGATCAAAGACAATGTCAGAAAACAAAGGACATCCCTTGCTCATGCATAGGCAGAACCAACATAGTAAAAATGGCCATATTCCCAAAATTGTTATACAGATTAAATACAATCCCAATCAAAACATCATTAGCATACCTTACAGAACTAGAGAAAACATTCCTAAAATTCATCTGGAACTAGAAGAGGCCTAGAACAGCAAAAGCACTCCTGGACAAAAAAAGGCAGGAAGCATCACAATCCCTGACTTGAAATTATACTACAAAGCTACTGTGACAAAGTCAGCTGTTACTGAAAAAAAAAAAAAAAAACAGACCTGAAGATCAATGGAACTGATTAGAAGATGCAGACACAACTACAAACACACTCAGCCACTTTACCTTTGACAAATGGCCAAACACGTTCACTGGAAGAAAGACAGCCTCTTTAATAAACGGTGCTGGAAAAAAATGGCTTTCCACATGCCAAAAACTAAAACTAGACCCATGTCTGTTACTATACACTAAACTAAAATCAAAATGGATCAAAGATTTAAATATTAAAGCAGACACACTAAATCTGCTGGAAGGGAGAATAGGTACAACTGTTGAAGATACAGGTGTATGCAGAAAGTTCATGAATAAAAGCTCTGATCCCGCAGGAAATAATATAAAGAATCAATAACGGGAATCTCATTCCATTAAAAACTATTGCACGACAAAAGAAATCCACAGAGTGAAAAGACAACCCGCAGAGTGGGGAAAAATTTTAGCTAGATCTTCCTCAGACAACAGACTTGTATCGAGAACATATAAAGAACTGAAAAAATAATCAGACTTGCCAAATTTAAAGACCCAATCCAAAAATGGGTATCTGAGATGAACACACACTTCTCAAATGAACAAATACAAATGACAAATAAATATATGAAAAAATATTCAACATGACTGGTTATTAGAGAGATGCAAATTAAAACAATGCTGAGATTCCGTCTCACTCCACAAAGAATACCTATCATCAAAAAATCAACCAACAAGAAATGCTGGAGGGGCTATGGAGAAAATGGAACCCTTGTCCACTGTTGGTGGTAATGTAGACTGGCGCAACCACTGTGGAAATCAATATAGAGACTTTTCAAAAAATTAGGATTACAGGTCCCATTTGACCCAGCTAGTCCCTTTCTGGTTATCTTCCCAGAAGAATTAAAAACATTATACCACAGTGATATATGTGCACCTATGCTTAACTGCATTTTTAATGGAAGTGGAATGACTAATTGTTACAATTATACAAAATTGCAAAAGCCAAAACAGTTCATTATACTTGCCAAGGATAGTTCGCCCAAGTTGTTTTTAGAATTCCAATGAGTGAGGTGATATTATAGGGAATTTTTAAAATAGATTCAACTATATTTTTACTTTTAAAATCTAGCTATCTTAACTTTCTAAAAATTATTTAGTACTCACTTTAAAACTTACTAAATAAGGGCCGGGGATATAGCTCAGCAGAATAAGCACCTCCCTGGCAGGTGCAAGGTCCTGAGTTCAATCCCCGGTACTGAAAAAAATTATTAAATATATTGAGATTCATGAGATTTTAGTTATAATCCATTAGTTAGATGATTGTTTAATCTTAAGTATAAATAGAAAAGCTAGAAATTATGCACAATAAATTGTGGGTAAATAATTTTGTGTCTTTTCTGATTAATGCTATGGATTAAGCACAAAAAGAAAGAGGTTTGATACCTTTCCTTCCTTTTTATAGTCATTAGCAGGATGGGCACTACTATCTATAATGTATGTACTACACAAATGGGCTTACAATGTCTGTGTCTGTATTCACTTCAACAGGAGACAAGTGCATATGAAGATGCATTTGAAAATCTAGTCCTATATATCCAAATCACTGCATAGCATGAGCTGAGAATGTTTGGTTCTTCATCATACTAAAAATATACAGGCGTTAGTAGATATGGAATCACTGGCAGAAACATTTCTAAAGAATAAAAACTGAAAATCTTTAGGAGAGGAACAGGAGAGATTTATACTAAATGCCTGAAAAACTATACTCCAAAGAAGCTTACTCTATAAACATTTCCACACCCAGGCCAGTACTACTTATAAAATATATAGTTACACAACGGTATTTGCATATTAATTTTACATAGAAGCAGAGTTTTAAATCTTGAAAATAAATTAACAAAATAAAACTCTTCCAGGCCTATCACCATGGCTCTAGAAGTAAACTTGCAGGAAATAAGCCTTTCACGTGAACAACTGACTTCCAGACCACGAAGGGGATAGCTTCCAGCAAGAGGCTTGGTTTTTCAAATCTGAATTAATTATAAGCTTTCATTTCTTGACCACTAGTAATTCATGTATTTCCCGTTAGGCTTTCACAGCATGGGGGCATCATATTGCCTTATTGATGAAAGAAGATGTTCTTTGAAAAGCTTGATTCCAATACACCGTGTTCATTACTAACAGTGACTTGCTAAGTGGTCCGCGTGAGAACTGCAAACTGCGCTGACTTCTAAGGCTCAGACCACTTGGAGTGCTTTGCAAGTTTTCACCTGACTGGAGAATCAGCCGCTGTCTACATCCAGAGAGTTCAGGAAGCAGAAAGGCTTTTTCATGCTATGTGTATAGTATGGAAATAATTGTGCTATCTTAAATCTTGGCATTTCATAAGAATTTGTGATAAAATATTTTCTGTTAATGTGTCTTTCGTTTATCAGAGACTTGCATGGCAAAGCTTTCTTACCAGCGAGTTTACATTCCTGGTATTATAGTGTTTTAAACATATACAACAAAGACATTTTAGTAGATCTCTGCACGGTACAAGAACTGGATGTGTAATCTTAATAAATAGTGATCCAACAGAAGGAGACTAAAGCCATGCTCTCTAAGAGACTTACAAGAGTAATTATACCTTTATTGAAGTTACACCATTCTCCAACCCCTGCTGTTCCTGCTGTTTCTTAAAGATGGTTATTTCCTACTTAAAGAAAACAGACAGTCTTTAGAAAAATAGCTGTTGTTAAGTAATATTACAAAATTTAATCAGATTCTCTGTGCAGCTTGTATAACAATGATACACATATTTCAAATCAGATAATGAAAAAACTCAGAGGTTTAAAATATGCAGAATGGCTAATTAGGGTAACTTACTAATTAGAGCAACAATTCATATGATTGTAGGGTAGGAAAGGAAAGCGGATAAAAGGGAAAAGTCTTTCATTAGCCATGACCATGCCCACGGGATTAAGAGGCTTTGTATAGCCGTCACCAAGGTGAAAGAAGCATTAAGAGAATTAAACAGTGTAAAATGATGAAATGTATAAAGAACCATCTTTTAAAAGTGCTAAGGAAGAGAGCAGGAAGAATTAATAGGAACAGCTGCTGAGATTAGGCAACTAAACCCAGGCGATGACAGAACTTCAGGTTGCTCCTTGCCCCTAGTTTGGACTCTCACTTATCCATAGGCACGCATTCAACTCCAGGAGAAAATGTTTAAATAGTTCCCACTGACAAATACTGAATCACATCCAAAATCTAATTCACACTGTACATTTTTTAGAAATATCCACTTCCAATAGACAGATGATAGATGAACAAGAGATTCAAAACAAAATAATCCTACAGGGAAAAGCAACCACAATTAACTGGAGCTCAGTGACTTATTGAGCATCTTTCAGCCAAGAGTTTCAATAACACTGTGCCCTCTTCAGTTACACACTCAGAAGACACAGGCTTCTCTTATTCAGTGACCCTAGTAGCCCTGAAAATATTAACTGATGTACAATTTCTTTATGTGTTTAAATTCTGTGTTCTGTTTACCTACATAGTTAACTTACCCTACAATGATTAACTCAAGTCACCACCAATCTCCATCATCTTCCCTGATCTCCAAACTGGAGACATACTTAGCATCTGTATCTCCTTAGCACTTGATATACGTATGACAAGGTAAACACTTAGAATACTTATTCACCTACCCCCATATGTGTACGCTCCTCAAGTTATCATGCAGGCTCTGCAGTCATTGAAACATAGTCCTCTTCAAAGTGCATATATGTTCAAAGGATGTTTTTTTGAAGATGTTTGTAAACAACTCATCTAAAAAATATTCTTGACTGCCTCAACCAAGGAAGCCATCCATGTAGTATGTTCTTGGCATTTCCTTTCACTGCATGACTTATCCTTAAAACTATCACTCAGTGAGAGAATGTACTTTTTCTCTCTCATGGCTGAAAGCATTAGAGAGTATCTACTAAATGCTAGAAAAATAGGATGTTGTTACAGAAGAGTTGTAGATACCACTGCCAAACTCTTTACATCTTTATAATACACAGACTCTGTAGATTCATAAAATATAGCAGTAGACCCGTCCCACAGAGAGGACAAGCATCAAACAGTCCTCAAGTGATCAAATTTCTCATAACCCAAATACCTCAAATCCTTCAAAGGAGCTCATGGCAGAATGATTCATTCACGTAACTGGTGAAGTGGAGCTGATTACAGAATGACTATTCTCATCACTTTGCCGGTGTAACAGGTGCTAGGCTTTCCTAAAAGTAACCTCGTTTGTAATTCATCCTCGTGCTGCATTTCTGTCATTCAGATTTGCACTAAGAACTGTACTCATTTACCTGCCTCCATTCTTCTGACCATTTTGGTCTTCTCTAGTGAATATGTGTAGCTCTCCAGCTGTCAGGCTCCACTTGACTGATTCTTGACAAGAATATAAAGACCTGAACCATATCAATATGTCTAAAATCAGGATTGGTATTTTTCTTAACCATCATATGAAATTAAATTGATGGGAAGAAATAGAAAAAAGCACTGGTACTGACAGTCCATATAACAAACTTTGCAAGTATAAAAGTAGGAAAGTTCTGCTAGCCGGAGGTGTAGTGTGAGTTGGAGCCATCCACGGGTTGCCATAAATTTAACAAAAGCAAGTCTGGAACCAGGTGTGGTGGCACATACCTGTAATCCCAGCACACAGAAGGCTAAGGCAGGAGAATCACCTTGAGTTCAAGGTCAGCCAGAGATACACAGTGAGTTCAAGGAGATCCTGAACTAAACAATGAGACTCTATTTCAAAAGAAGAAGGAATAAAAGGAGAAGGAGGAGGAGGAAGAGGAAGAGGAAGAAGAATGAGGTTGAGGAGGAAACGGTGCAAAGCTTGAGCCTGGCACTGCACATTCAGTCAATTCCGCCATCACAGACTCTAGATCCAGGCACCTCTGAAAACGTGCCACCTATGACCGCATGAGGTTTTGGGGGGACATCTAGCCACAAGTCACAGCAGTGTACTTCTATAAAATTAATGAAAGTTAGAGAGGTACAGAAAAAACATTTGCTAAAAAATTGCCAAATTTGATAATAAAAAAATCTACAAACCTAATAAATTCAATGAACACCAAGTATGATAAACAAACACAAAAGATCTATGCCCAAACACACCATAGTCAAAGTGCCAAATGAGAAAGAAACAGTACTGAGAGCAGAAGAAGAAAAGGAAAAAATACATAAATAAAACTACCTCATAGGGATAGGAATGAAAGTAAGATGTAGGACTGATTTCTCATCAAAACCAGTGATGATAAGAAGGTAGCATTAGAAGGAAGATTCAAATAATGCCTAAAACATAAATTTGGAAACCAACAATTCTATATCCAGCAAAACTGTTCTTCCAAACTGAAACTATCAAGACATTCTCAGACTAAATGAGATTAAAAGAATTCACAGTTAAAACACTGCTGGAAGGAAAAGATACCAGATGGTGACTCATATACAGAGAAATAATGAAGATCAAAGGAAATAGTAAATGTATTCATACATATATAAGCTGCATAAAACATTTTCACATTTCTTCCATTAACTCCCTTAAAAACTGAATGATTACATAAGAACATAATTATGAAACTAATGCTAGAGTTAGCAATTTTATATGTGAGACACCTATGACAGCCGTAGCAAAAAGGAGGAGGATTGGCATGCAGCTGTCGTGAAGCAAAGCTGCCAGGTATCCCTGGAATTATTTTAATATTAATCAAAACAGTATTGTAATAAGTTAAATTGTATACTGCAATCCCTAGATACCACTAGAGACATTTTATAAGTTTCAAAATGCAAACGCTATTATAATGATAAACAAAGCACATGCACACATTGCAAATGAAAGGAGAAACGGATAACAAAAATGTATGCGAATGACAGAGAAAACAAATAGTAGAACTCCCACCACACCCATTACTCTACCAGGGGAGTGGACTGAAGATGCCTATCAAATGACATAGTTTGTCAGGCTGCATTAAAAATAAAGTTCTGCAAAAAAGCATTTTGTACTCCAATATGCAAATAATTCAAAAGAAATTAACCACAGGCCAAAAAGACAGAGCTCCAAGATTTAGCTATACAAATTGTGCTGCTATAAACATGGGTATACATATATCGCTGCAGTACGACGTTTTTTATTCTTCTGGGAAAATATCCAGAAGGGGAATAGCTGGGTCGAATGGGATGTCTAATCCTAGCTTTCTGAGGAATGTCTACACTGATTTCCGCAGTGGCTGCAACACATGTCTACACTCCCACCAGCAGTGGAGAAGGGTTCCTTTTCCCCCACAGTGCCTCCAGCATTTGTTATTGGCTGATTTCTTGATGACAGCCATTCTCTTTGGGATGAGATGGAATCTCAGTGTTGTTTTAATTTGCACCTCTGAAATGATCAATGATATTGAACATTTTTTCATGTATTTATTTTCCATTTGTATTTCTTTATCTGAGAAGTGTGTATTCACCTCAGATGCTCACATGAATTGGGCCTTTCAATTTGCGGGACCTGATCTTTTTCAATTCTTTTATGTTCTAGATGGAAGTCTTTTGTCTGAGGGACAACTGGCTATAATGCTCTGAACAACTTGAGTGAAGATCACAATACACAATGTAATATTTATTGCTATTCTCCTACTAGCCTGAAATCATAAAGACCTGAACCATGTCAATATGTCTAAAATCAGCATTGGTTAAAATTGAAATCGAAGCAATTGAAATTGCTTTATTAATACTTCTAATTTTGTCTTAAAAATAAAAACTTAAAATTAAAAAACCAAAAAGACAGAGAGAAGCAATAAAAAGCATCAGAAACAAACAAAAATGGATGAAAACCTATTGTTAGTGTGTGAAAAGCAAAAATTTCTTAGCTATTACACTAAATGCCTACTCCAGAAGGGGAAAAATAATTAACTGGAATTCACAAAACAAAAACTTTTGGTCTTTAGACATATTATTAAGAAAATGAAAATATAAAGCTCAGGTTGGGAAAAATACATATATTTACATAAGAAATTAATACCTAGAATGGAAAGAACATTACTAATTTAATAAAACCATAACTCACTTAAAACAACATACAAAGTTTTGAATAGATTCTTATCTACTAAACACTTGAGAAAATGCTTGACAAAATTCATTAATAGAAAAATGCAAATAAAAGTACAATAAGACATTCATAGCATCATTATTCATTACAATAAAATACTAGAAACAATACAAATAACCATTAACTGATTAATAAACCAAATGTGGCTCATTCATACACTGTAACATTATTTGGAAATAGAAGAAAATGGAGTGATCTTAAATTGAACAGCAAAGGATAAACCTCCAAAACATTGGTAAGTGTAAGGCAACAGTCACAATAGACTACATATTGCATGATCCCACTTACAAGCTATTTCCAGGAATGACAAACCTATACACATGAAAACCAGATCAGTTGCCTAATATTATGGTGACATTTGAAACTGCCTGCCCACCACCCTTACTTAAAAATAACCTCAAGAAAATAAAATCAGAAGCCAAATTGCTTGAAATCTCTGGTGAATGGAAGCTAAAAAAAAAAAAAAAAAAGTCCCAGTAAAAAGCCAGAGGGTTCAAGGAAGATAAATTACCAGCTACCTTGCACAAATGCTAAGGGTGGCACTGTGAAGCCTTTTCCAATCTGGTAGCCTATGTTAGCTGAAGCCTAGTTAGTAGTCTTAGGTCATCTGAAACATAAAATTGCCAGGATTATTCATTTCTCCTTTTGTTTGTGTGCATTTTCCAAATATCTTATGAAAAGATGTGTTACATTTCATGTTCACAGCTTATTTCAAACAGTGGCTCTATAACATTTCGCGACACTGTCCTTTTGCCGTGAGAGTTTGCCACTCTCACATTGATCATGCCCTAGGATCATCTATTGTCCTTCTATAAATCATGTTAGATCCGTTTTCTACATTATTAAAACTTTGTTAAAGTACCTGCTCATGTGAAAAAAAAATAAGAGAAAAATAATTGTATGTTTCCCGTTTAGTAACATAAAACCACATTTTGATGAAGTATCAGGAAATACAGCTCTTGCCAGTTTGTGAGGGAGGAAGAGGTACCCAGAAGGGAAGCAGACCCAGGCTGTCATTACAATAACCAGTCAGGGAATCTAAAACAAATTCACATCACCTTGCAGGCCATAGATTTTGCAGAGAAAGGCTAAAGACAGGCTAAATAATATATACATACCTTGTATGTTTGTAAGATCTAGGGTCCTACACTACAGTTTTCTGATCCTTTTAATTGCAGAAAATGAACTAAAGTTCAATTTACATGTTGGAAGAATACTGGGGAACTTCAAAGTTCAGACTTCTAAAGAGAAGGCAGATGTGTCAACAGATAATACAGAATTACAGTGCATTATTTTCCTTACTGTGAATTGTACTATTCTATTGTTACCCCTTTCCTTCCTTGGGATTTAAATGAATTATCAAGTGGTGGTTTTCATGTTTCATGTTTGCACAGTCTGTAGCTTTTAAGATCAGTCTGTACATGCAGTCCAAAGTTGCTTCATTCCCCAAAGGAAGGTTTTCAGACACAAATCATGTCCTCAGTCACAATTTTTTGTTGTTACCATAGTGATAAGAATAAAGAATGAAAAATAAATCTAAAAATACCTGAAGACATACAGACAGCTTTAGGATTCTGACCTACTTGGTGTCATACGCTGAGAAAGGTAATCAACTGAATTAGCTACAATGCAGTAGGTGAAACATTCTACTGGAGGAGAAAATGCGTAGGTCGCACATCTGGAGCGATTATCCACAATCAAAAAAGTCACTATGAATGAAGATGACTGACAACCTAAAAATGCATAAAATCCAAAAGCTCTTAAAAATAGAATATATATCCCTAGCAAACAGCAACTCATTACTTTTGCTCGTTTTCCTTATCATAAATCTTATTTTCCTACCATTATGTTAGAATATTTTCTCTACTTTAAATGAAAGCTTTCTATGCACCGAAGAATTTTTAACCAGATGGAGCAATAAAACTAGACATAAAATTAAAATTGTAGTGCCCTCTTCTCTAAGAGAAAGAGCCCTAATCTTAGACATTAAAATGCAAAGTGTTTTCAAATGAAATTTTCTTTTGAAAATTGTAGATTTTGTAGAAATTTTAATAGACTCAATGATTTACAGAAAATGTACTGTATCACAGGCATTAAGCTAGTCTGTGAAAGATTAACAAAAGGCAGTCCCTACTGTCAAGAATGTTTTAATCATCCATTTAATTATGGTTCTGTAGCATTGATTTTTAAATATCAGCACAATAAAGTAGAAGGAGCATTGATTTTGGATTGAAGGGATGGAGTTAAAGCTTCAGCTTATCAATGAGGTTGGAAAACGGTCTCTATAAGCCTCAATTCCCTCTTCGGTACAATCACCGTAGATAAGAATATCATCTTCTTTAGCACAAAGTTCATTATTATAATTGAAACAGATTACTACACAGGTAGAAGACAGTTTGTGACATTTAAATGTATGTCTCTGTAAAAGTGAGTCAACATATAATTAGGTTCCGTATATAAACGATTTAAAAATAACTATTAGAAAAATACTAATAAGAATATACAAAGTTTGTAAACAATAATAAGAATGTTTATGGAGCACTTGAAAAGAGTTTATATATTTCACATCGATAGTTTTATTTAACTCTCACAAGGACTTAGACATTATCTTCCTTTCAAAGCTAAGAACAAGACATAGGAGGGATAAACAGCTTGTTCCAAAACAGCTAGTAAGTGGTACAGCAAGGAAGAAATCCAGGTTCTTAATGACTTTCTTCATCTCAGGGATAAAATACCCAACACTCGCCCTTGAGGGAGGCAAAGTTTATTTTGACTCACAGTTGGTAGAGGTTTCGCTCCACAGTTGGCTCCAAGGCAGGACAGGATGGCTCGTGGCATGGGAAGGAAAAAGCTGCTCATGCATGAAGGCCAGAAGTAGAGAGAGTGAAGGGAGGCGCGGGGAGGCAGACAGGCCCTTCCGGGCCGCGCTCACCTCACCCCGTTACCGGCCTCTGTTGACCAGGTTCCACCTCCCAACATCACATTAGCTGTTAACTCATCCATGGACTGATCCACTGATGATTATGAAATCTGCATGACCACTTCTCCAAAGCCCCAAGTATGAGCACAGGAAGTTTTGGGGATAATCTAGCTATAAACCTTATCTCCAGGAAAGTTGATACCAAAACCATGCTCTAAAGCGAACTCACTGTGGCATGGTCCAAAGTAATCAGTAGAGAAAATTATTCCTATGAAACTACTCTATTGACTTGAAAAAAATCATATTTTAAATTACTAACAGTAGTATACCAATTTCCAAAATGCTTATTTTGCTGCCTTTGATTTTTAAAATTTTGTATTTATTATAAAAAGAAAACTACTTAAATATACAATAAGTATTATATAGAAAATTCTTAAAACAGATTACTATTCAATCATAAATAATGTTATAAAATATATTTATAGCTTAGAAACATGAATATTACAATGCAAAAGAATCAGATGTTCAATCAATATGTCAGAAATACAAAGTTTTCATAAAAATAATCCCATATGCCCAAGAAAACTGTAAAAGTATGTATCAGATGTTCATTATTGCTATTTCTTAGAAATTGTGTGTATAATACTTTCCACAATTTGCTACATTCATAATTTTTCAAATTAGTGAAAAGGCCAATAGTCACGACCACTGAAATGAAAAATTATTTGGATGCCGCTGCCAGTAGATGACGAAATATCTATCGGAGTGCAGACAACTGTTTTAAACATGAGGGATGTGATAGTGTCAAAAGAAAGGCCACATAAATGTGGACTAGGGATGAAGGAGGAAAACTAAAGATAAAATGAAGCTCCAGTCTTTATTTACTCTATTCACGTCTTCTGCAAGAGTCAATCCTGTTTGTTAATCTTGCTGGCTTCAGAGAAGCCCCACAGGTCAGGAAAGCACACTTGTGCTGGGTCGGTGGGAGGTGAACCTGGGGACGGTATCCCGCCTCTGACCCCTTTCCTCTCTGGTGCTTTCCAACTCTCGCTCTTCCTGGCTGCCATGAGGTGAGCAGCTTGCTCCACCATGCCCTCTTGCCATATTTTTCTGCCTTGCGGCTGACCAACCATGGACTAAAACCTCTGAACTTGTTTCCGTTAAGGAACAGAAAGTAACTAATAAATCATAAGGTAACTACTGCATCTTCCTACTGGAGAGGGCTCTTTTCCCATAACAAAAAGGTCTTGAAATGTTTGATTGCTTTCATCCTGATTAAATTATGGACACATCATTTTTTAACGTATCACAAAGCTCTAGCAACATGAGTAGAGAGAAAACCTAATATATAAAAATAAATTGCATTCCTCTGCAACAATAAATTATCTGAATAAGAAATTAAGAAAATAATTGCATGCATAATATTATCAAGAAAAATAAAATGCTTAGGAATAAATTTAAATAAGGAGGTGATGATCTGTACAATGAAGACTATAAGGGCATCAGTGAAAGATATCGAATACATAAGTAAATGAACAGGCACCCTATGTTCATTAATCAGAAGAATTAATGGTCAAATGTCCATGCTATCCAAACTGACCAACAAATTCATTATAATCTCTATCAAAATTCCAATGATATTTTAGAAAAAAGCCTAAAATTTATAAAAAGTCACACACAAAAAAAATCAGATAGTTAAATCAATCTTGAGGAAGAAAAACAGGGCTAAAAACTATGTTACAAAGCCATAGCTTTCAAAGTGGTATAGTACTAGCATTAAAATAGGCGAACAAGATAATAGAATGGAATACAGAACTCAGAATTAAGCCCACACATACACAGGTAACTAATCTTTCACAAGAGTGCCAAGAATACACAAGGGAAAACAAGGTCTTCAATAAATGGCGTTAGGAATACTATACACTCATGTACAAAACAATAAAATTGTGCCCTACCCCATGCCACCTAAAGAAATTAATTCAACATAGAATAGATTTATAGATAAGGTCTGAAATCATAAAACTTCCACAAGAAACAGGGGGAAAGCTTTGTAAAAATGATCTTGGCCAAGATTTTTTAGATATGACCCCACAAGCAAACCAAACATAAAAAACAGACCAAATAAACAATTAGCAACCAATTCAATTTAAAAATGGAAAAGGGCATGAAGAGACATTTTTTTGCAGAGTAAATTGGAAGTGCTCAATGGGTACATGAAAAGCTATGCAACATCTCGAATATAGGACATACAAACCAACATCACAATGGCATATCACCTCTTCTATCTTTTCATAGCTGCTGTGCAAGTCTGGTCTTTCTGTTGCTAAGCAAAACACATGATTCCCAGACTTAAAGAAGGATTTTACTTGACTCATGCTTTTAGAGGTTTTGGTCCATAGTGGGCAAGCTGTAAGGCAACATGACAGTAGAGGGGGATGCCGGAGCAAACCTGCTTAGCTCATGGTGCCTGGCAGGCAGAGCAAGAGGACAGCACAGGGAGGAAGTGGCCAGCGACCAGATGTAGAACCCATTCTAGTCTCCATGCCTACCTGGCCATACCCAGAAGTGGCCTTTCCCAATCCCCCAGACAGTTTCCAAACCAATTGCTGTGAGAATTCAGCTAAAGTGTCACAGCTGTTATCAAAATTAAGAGATAAATGTTGGTGAAGAGGGGAAAAGGGAATCCTTGAACACTGCTGATGAGACTGTAGACTGCAAAATAGTTGGTCAAAATAGTATGAAAATTTTTCCAAAAAACTAACACAAAACCCAACTGAAGCAGTTGCTTCTGCTTTCTTCATCCGTATCTCCTTGTCGCTCACATTCCTGTGCAGTTTGTAGCAACCTGGCAATGTCAGCATCTTCGCGTCATTGACTAAGGGCTCCTTCTAGCACGGGACTTCACCCATGTAGCAAGTCAGAAGTGGCAAGAAATTAAGACCCCTCACTGGAGAGGCCCTTAACCACCACCTGGGAGAAGTTGGTGGATAAACAGTATGGAAATTCCCCCCAAAATTAAAAACAGTACTACCATAGATCTAAGTCCCATTCCTGGGTATCCATTTAAACAAAATGAAATAGGTATGTCAAATATCTATCTGCATCTCCACATTTACTGCCAGTTTTAGTCACAATAGCCAAGAAATGAAATCAACCTACATTTCTATTCATGGATGAAGGGGGAAAACGTGGCACATATGAACAAGAAAATGTTTTTCAGTCATAAAAATTATGCCATTTGTAACAATACAGAAGAATCCAGAAGACACTATGCTAAGCAAACTGAGCCAGACACAGTAAGATACATTAGTGTATGATTTCTCTTACTTGTGGAAACTAAGAAAGTTGAACTGATAAATGTAGAAACTGGAATTCCAGCACAAGTTGTTGGGTGAAATGGGGAGACATTGGTCAGGAAGAACACATTTTCACTTATTTGGTTTGTGTTTTTTGTTTGTGTTTTTGGTACCAGGAATCAAACTCGGGACCTTGTGCTTGCGAGGCAGGCACTTGTGCCACTGAGCTACATCCCCGGCCCCTATTTTCACTTATTTGGGAAATAAGTTATACAGGTCTAATATGTATACAGCACAGTAATCCAATGCAAGTTTAATAAAAGTAAGAGAAGGGAGGAAAACATGAAGCAATTAATAACATTGTATTGTTTATATGAAGTTTGCTAAGAGGATCTTCAGTGTCCTCACCACACACACACGCACACACACACATGAATGCGTGTGTGCCCATGCACACTCATATAGAGGACAGCTATGGGTGATGACGGGTGTGTCAATTAACCTGATTGGAGTAATCATTACACAGTGTATGTATACATCAAAGTATCACCTTGAATGCTGTTGTCAATTATGCTTCAATAAATCTAGAAAGTGAAATAAAGAAAAATCCAGAAGCTTCAGGAAAATTCACTGGGATTTCCCATCCCCTAATTATAATTTCCATCCCTCCACTAGGTTTTAAAGATTTGAAAGAAGAAATGTTCCTCCATATGATTTATTAAATATTCTCAGAGAATAATACTATCTTTTATTTTGCTAATAGGTCAGAAAAGGATTTATTTTCTTACAATAAAATTGTTACATTCAAGTAGATTTGATGTTTAGAAATTTAATCTTGACTGTGTTCATCAGTACCAACTCTACTCAGGAAAAGGATTTTTAGCATTAATATTTAAGACCTGCTGGCTGATCATACACTCAACTAGCTATAACTTAGGTTATATTAAAATGTTTATTTAAAAGTTTTAACAGTCAAAATTATCACTACCTCAAAAATTGTTATTAATTTCTTTCAACCTGTCCTCCTTCAGCGTATTAAACTCAGATGTCAAGAGTTGTACAGACAAAGAACTTCTAAAACAAAATATAAGAGAAAGAACAGGAAAGAAAAGAAATGATAGAGGACAAAAGGAAATGGAAGGAACAGAAAAAGGAAAGCTATGAGGAACTCCTCACCTCTGCAGGTCGCGTCCCAGTAATCATCGATTTGTTTCTGGGTTGGGAAGTGACCACAGTCATTGAAGTACTTAAGGAGCTCACTTATGTCTAGTCCTTGCCAATCTTCTCTCTTGGCAAACATTGTTTCATAGACTAAAAGACCAAAAGGTTAAAGAAAATATTTTCTTTATAAATGATATGCCAAGTATAAGACCTTAAAGATTCATCTGGCTTTGAAGACATGTTAACTCCAGCCTTAATTTCATGTCTAATGAAAAGCCTCTATAAGTGAGACACACCATGTCGACGCTGGCAAAAGCCAGATCCACCTCCTTCCACCCACTGCAGTGAAACCAGACTGGATTCCCGCAGCACAGCTCCAGGCTCCTGCATTCTGGCTGCCTGGTTGTTGATCACAGACCACACATATCAATGCTCAACCCGCACCACAAGGCATAGCTTTTCAATTTTTTTTTCAATTTTATTTTTGACTAAGATGTAGTTATTCTACCTACTAAGGGGGTTCAGTGTGGTGTTTCAGTACATGTAGACAGTATGCCCTGATCAAATCCAACCTCCTTTTCTCTGCTCCTCAAACCCACTCCCCAAACTCTGATCATCACCATTCCTCTTTCAGGTTGATGTTTTTTAAATTCCACAATTAAGACAAAATATGTCTTTTGGTGTCTGGCGCAGAGTACTTAGCATAATATCCTCCATCCTGCCACAAAGGATAAGAATTCATTCTTTTTTATGGCTGAATAAAACTCAGATATAGTCACAGAGATAGAGATTACATTTCTTTTATTCCTTCATCTATCAGTGGGCACCTACACTAGTTCTGTATCTAAGCTATTGTAAATAACACTACAGTAAACGCAGACATGCAGGTATCTCTTTGGTATGCTCATTATTTTCTAGGCATTTATACCTAGAAATGAGATACTAGAACACATGGTGGATTTCTTTCTTTCTTTTTTTTTTTTTTAGTTTGTAGAGAAAGCACCATACCATTCCCTAAAATGGCTGTACTAATTTACATTCCTACTAGCAATGTCTGAGAGCTCCTTTTTGCCCTCTTCTCACCAGCAATGTTAGGATTTCTGTGGGTCTCGCTCTTGCTGACTCATTCAGAATGCACTTATTAAATCCTTGATTGTTCATTTTTGTCTGGCTTTCAATTCACATTTTAAATGCTTAAATTGCTTATTCCACTTTGGACTGCTTGTTCAATGTCCAATTTGTTCCCTAGAGAAGCAATGTCTACATTTTGTTCACTGATCTCATGTGTTCTGACATCCCTGTTTAAGGTGTTTTGGCACCCCTGACTCAAGACTACCACAGAAAATTACTCAGCTAGGATATCTGCCATCTATGTCCTGTATCAAGAGCATTGTCACATGCAATTCATAGGCATACTTTACAAAAATATTGGCGTTTTTTCAAAACAATGATTCTGAGTCTGCACTCAGAAGTACATTGCATTAATTTCATGGGACTGATTTTTATTTAACATATACAGGTTGACAGGGACTATTTAAATACATTGAAGTACAGAATTAACTTTGAAATATGGATTCCCAATGACAATAGGCATCTGTGTGGTTTTGCACAGAAGTTTCATCACCCTGGAACTCAACCATGTGGATTCCAATTTTCTGTTCCTTCACTCTTTCATTCAATTGAAGGAGATGGCATTGAAACATCAACAGATGCAAAAAATATTTATTGCTTGCTAAAATATCAGTAGTTATTCTAATCTTAAAATACAGCAGTAAAACAAACTTATACTTAGCATACCTTCCTGTTTTTCTCTGTTCAGACACACAATCTAAAGCAATTGTTTTTGGTGCCCCAATTCATGTCTCCTTGTCTCTTACATTTCTGCACAGTTTGAAACAACCTGTAAGTGCCAGCATCTGCATGTCATTGCCTCAGAGTTCCTTCTGGCACAGGGCTTCCCTCTGCCCGCCTGTGCAGCAAGCCAGACAGAGCAGGAAGTTGATACCCCTTGCCCCTTGGAGCAGCCCCCAACCAGCCTTGGGAGAGTTGGCAGAGGAACACCTAGCAGTTGAGGGCAGCAAGCACCACGCTTCTCCTGAGTTCTCTGGACAGCACAATCTCTTTTTATTTCTGCCCCCTTCCTGTTTTCCTTCTGTCTTTCCCTAGCAGTATCTTCTGTGATGCACTCCGAAATAAGTGAGTTGTACTTGAATTCTTGTATCTGGACCTGATTCTGAAAACAACCAAGCTAAAGTGCACAAAATGTTACTTTTTCCTTTTTCAAAGAACATAAGTACATTTATTCTTCAAAAAAATACATGTTTCTATTAGTTTTTCCTGGAAACAATTAGTTTTAGGTATTTTTCATAAGATCAGATTGATGCACATATTAAGGTTATCATGACTATATTATAGGTAACATCATTATTTATTGATTACATTAGTAGGTAACAATGCCCCTAAGCTGAATATTTTGTCCTACAAGTAAACTTGCAACAAAATACACAAGAATAATTTTTACACTAGGCTAGTGTAATTAGGGTAAATATAAAATTTAATTCATGAAAATTGTTGAGATTTTTAAATGACTGAAATATGCTTTAAAACATGCCAGGATATCTTTCAACATATCACTCAATTAGGAATCAATACACAGAAAGGAGAATTTTCCAAGGAATATGAAGATAAATAAGAACTTGCAGAGTCTGTGAAATAATTAGAGTAACTTAAATTTTCAATATGAATGGATGCTTTGGTTGATAATCCTTCACTCAATTAGATGACGTTCATTAAGTTTTGGATCTTATATTAAGCCGAGCACCATGTGTAGTAACTGAAGTTCTTTTTTTCTGCTTTTTGTCTCATGTCAGACTATTCTCAGTGCCATGTAAGTTCTACTATAGAACCTTGTTGAGGAGGCACCAATGTCTTCCAAACTCTCTCAAGGTAAAAATTCAACGATCTATGAAGTCTGACACAACCAGTGCTCCACACTACATCTCCAGCCCTACTTTGTTCTCTCTCTCATGATTTCAGTAATATCAGTCTCCTGCTTCCTCCAACACTAGCAGCCTCCAATTAAAGTCCTGGTTCTTACCACTCCATCTGCCTAGAACACTCTTCCTCCATCTATTCACCTGGCTCACCTCTGATTTTTTTAAATAAATTTTTATACAAAAAGCTGCTTAGCTAGAAACTGTCTCTCTTTTACACACACACACACACACACACACACACACACACACACACTTCTTCTTCTCAATCTCTAACAATAGGAAAGGAATCATTCCAACACAGAAAGTTCTGGTTATTATGATTACCTGTAAAAATATACATAGTTTTATCATAACAATAAACTCAATGATAGCAATATTTTTAATAGTAGATATTTGTTGATGAACAAGTACCTGCCTTCATGAAACTCATAACTCAACACGTGAAACATTTTATAATCAGCTCAGCCCACCAAAAGTTTTATAAAGCCATAACAATTCCAACTAAATATAACTTACTTGCAGACTGGGTCTAATAATCTATCTTCGTGCTAAACAATTCTTGATTCACTAGATATAAATAGAATTAGGGATCTCTGATATAAATTGGGGACCTTGTTCTATGGATGAAATTCCAACACCAATAAGTGACAGGTGAATTTTTCTGCTCAATGCCAACTATGTTTATATATCAATGTTTTAACTTTCATTTGGAGTGTAACCCTTCCTCCAAGGCGTAGCGCCTTTGTAACTCTCAAGCTTCCTGACTTTCCCACTGCAAAGTGCTAGACACATGACTCAGGCTAAATCAATCAGGCAAGGTCTCCCTGGAATGTGATTTAAAGCACAGCAACCAATGTCTTTACATTATAGGTGGTAATCTATCCTCCAGAGGCAAATAATGTTCTTTCTTCCCTGTTCCCTGGACCTTTGCAGCAGCCGTGATTCGTATTCTATCTGATATCTATTCCTTAGTTATTGTCCCGATATTCTCCCTTAAATTTGTTTTTGTGCTTTGTTTGGGCAGAATGAGGCTCTTATAGTTTATGAATAGAGGATCCTAATGAACTAATCCAAGTATATAACACGCCATCTTACAGTGGAAGTAGCTTCCAGGAATATAAAATATAATCCACCTTGGTCTGTTATAGCTAAGTACATGCAAAACTTGAATGTCTAAATTAATTCCAAATTTAAAGCAGAAATGACCCCACCACTTACACTTTTTTCTGTCCATCCACTCCTCCAGCTCCGAAAGGTCTATAATTTGTCTTCTTCTCCACAGGCCAAGCCGATATTTAACCCGATAGATGAGTCCTCGGTACATGTCTATAACGGCTTTCAAATTTGGTCCATGATACAAAGCCTATAAAATGGTAGGAGAGTCAGTAAACTCTTTCTGTACTCATTTTGGTCTCCTTAAATTTATTTTGATTTCTCCCTTTGCTTCTATTTTACCGAGTTTCTTAGACTGTGGCTTCATTCACTGTTTCCATGGAGTAACTGCATTTCCCTGAAGATCGGAACCCCACCGAGCACTGCTTTGTCATCTGTGCATTCACACTTCCCATGGAGGTGATGATTCACTACTGGTTACTTTCTGAGGTTTATGTACAGATTTCCATATGTAACACGTTTGGGTCCGAAAA